>JNDS01005218.1:0-20732 GCA_000697035.1 Rhizopus stolonifer B9770
AAAAAAAAAAAAAAAAAAAAAAAAAAAATGATAGCTCTGGCTTAGAAATCAAAAAGAAAGATTAAAAGGAAAAATGATTTGCCCGAAAAGTGAACCATTTTACCGTGTAAATCTAGAACTTCTGACGGAATTTTTTTTTTTTTTTTTTTTTTTTTTTATTCAAATAAATGTTGAATGGAAGCAATAATCGCACGAGGATTCATTTCATTGATATCTTGGGAAAGAAATTGGGTAGCAATCATTTCGAGCTTTTGAAAATGTTCTTGTTCTTCTTCATTTGTTATTCTGTCAATATCTTCACCTTTACTAAATTTCTCTGATAATACAAGTGCTGAATTACCCCACCACCGAATGTTAGTTTATTTGGGTGCAACTTTATAGAAAAAAAAATCTTTTTACCTCGTTCGACGACAGGTGTAGGTAAACCTGCTATACCTGCACACCAAATGCCATAAGATGACATATACCCAATACCGGGAACAATACGATATAAAAATACTGCTTCATCTCCCTTTGATTCTTCATCCAATCTACTTACTTCCTGGCATATAATCTCTGTGTGTGATAATGTGATACAATCTCTACTGGATAGGATATTCTGGCTAATCAAATCTTTTTTTTTTTTTTTTTTTTTTTTTTTTTTGTTTTTTTGTTTTTTTTTTAGTTACAAGAATTGTGCGGCATTCGGATTTCATTGACCTCGTTGTCAAGTCAATTATGAACAAGGATAGGTCTACTTTCAGTTTTGTTCGTGAAGAAATTTTGGCCGACGGCTCCTATTTTATTCTTTATCAAGCTCAATCAGACGCAATCCTTCTGGAGATTCAGCCGAACATCACAAAAGTATCGTTGAAACGATCAATTGAGAAATGTTTGGAGGTGCAGAACCATATATGGATGCTCAACTTTTTCTCGTTGTTCTTTGTACTGGCAAGATTTCATTGTCAGTAAAGTCGATGTTGTCACCCGATCCACAAAACACTCTTTGACAGATATTGGATAGCACTGTATGGGCAAAAAAAAAAAAGTGTCTGGTTATTAATAGAGAAGGAATCAGCTTTAGTGAAGACGAAAGTAACCAAAACCTTGATCCTCTAATAATACTTGCTTTGTATTTTTCTGATAATGAAGAGCAGAAAATGAAGCTGCGAAACATTGGCGATTCCACAATGCAGCTTTTACATACCTTACTTTAAAGGCAAAAATTGATGTAATCAAATAATAAAATAAAACACTATGAACATTTTTTTTTTTCTTATTTTATATTTCTACGAGTTAACAAGGCAAATTGGATATGACTCTATTCCTATAAGAAAAAACATCAAAAATATCATATTAACTAAAAACGTAGTTCATCATCACACACACGACGATAAAAAAAAAAGTGTAAATTTCACTATATTTTACATTGACTACAGGCATTCTTTTATATGTTTGTTTTTGAATATTAGCATGTTCAAATATCATTTATGATACTTTTCTAATGGATTGATTAATATATATCATGTATTGCTTTGACGGCACCTTTTAATAATGGGGGGGGGGGTTAGTGTCTCTTGAAATCCTTGGCAACGCAACTGTTTTCCTTTAATTTTCTGCTTATCAAGTTAATTCTGATAAACAAAACTTGTGGCGTTGAAAGAATTTCTTTTCAAACTTCCCTATTTTTTGTTTTACATATTTCTAATAGTGCCATTTTTTCCCCTCTCCTTCTTATTGATCAATCATAATCTTACAGTTCGAGTCATTTTATTCTTTTATGAACTGTTGAAATCAAGTACAGTTGTGAGGTGTTTTTTGATGTCCTGTGCGAGAGTGCGAGGCTGTACAGACCGTAGTTAATCAGTATCGTCTTATATCCGCTATGTTTCTTTGTTTCATATTATTGGGTTTTGCAAATGATGTTATTACGATTCCTTTATCTTTCCACATTTGTTGTTGATAGTTTTTTATGTTACTCTTCTGTTATTAAGATAAGTGATAAAGGCCTTTGAATACAAAACAAAGCATCGAGAAATAATAAAAAAGAGGGTGATAAATAACCCTTTTTTTTTTCTTTGATCTAGAAAAAACACACTAATAAACGTGATGTCAATGTCAGATAGACCTGAGCAGTAAAGAAATTAAACAGACCAAAGACAAATTTATCGAAACATGTTGTAACAGGAACGAAAAAAGGTGAGCTTATCTTTGGGACCAATAACAATCTAAAGCGCAAATGATAATAATAATGATTTTTTATTGACATATAGTTAGGCTTATTTTATTTATAAAGCGATTGGTCAGTAAAGAAAGGTTTTTAACACAAAGGAATTTATAAGGATGGTATGTCGTAAAGAGAAATGGTGCAAATAGGTATATAATATATATATATATATATACCGTATTTACTTCAGATTTTTGCTTTTTTGTTTTGTGAACCTCGAAAATTAGTTACGAAGAGCGTCGGGATTTTTATACTTCAGCAAACCTAATCGTTTGCCTTCTTCCAAGCATGTTATCCAATCCATTTTTGCATGACCTTTTTGAATTCTTGCTTGCTTGAATTTTTCAACGAAGTCCATGCCTTTTTCATATATATCATTGTCATCATTAATACTTGAGGAGGCGTTAGTTTTGGTTGCTCTTTTGTTTGACGAAGAACCAGTGGGATCGGAACCATATTTTCTTTTCAATTTATCGTTTTGGGTTTTTGCATCAATAATTGCTTGAACAAATACATCAGATGATGTAGCTGTATTAGCAAGTGTCAGTAATTTTTCATATTCACGATGTTGGGATTCAAGTAATGACAACACAATATTATTGCTGCAATTTTCCTTGCGACTTAAAGCCAAATTATATAGATATTGCATTGTTGGGTCATCAGATAAAGAAGCATTCAGAATAGAAAGAGCTCGGCTAGTGAAAAACAATCCAAGAGCAAACATCAGGATCAAAGGATTATCTACATTGTCCTTATCAAGACTTTCTTTAGAAAAAATAATACAATCGGCCACCCAAGGTTCGCAGGGGAAATCATATCCGCCAGAAATACGATTGGCCACTGTACGTGAAGCAACCATAACTATCTAAGGTGTCAACGCATATAATCAAAATAATTGGGTCGATATTATATTTCTTGAATGCTTGTAAACAATAACCAATCACTCTCTTCATAAAGGCTTTATCAACCTTTTGCTGTATTTCAACAATAATTGGTGAGAGCCCAAGATCAGATGATTTTGGTTCCAAGACCACGTCGGAATGAGTTCCGTTATTCCATTCAGAGTTTCCTACGAAGCAATCATTTTCAGTGTTCGTTAAGGTTTTAGTTATGTAATTAACAACAGTTGGATCTTGTATAATTGCTTTAGACATGCGGTCTGTGCCTGAAGCAGAGATAGTTCTTGTTTAAAGTTGAATAAAACAGGTTCTTGTTAAGTGACCACCAGATCTTGTTAAGCGGATCAAAGTTGAGTTGAGTAAAGAGTAAAATAAAAAAGGGGATTACGATGAAGATATATTGGCTTCAAAGGACTTGACTTGTATGTTGATAATAAGATCAAAATTTTATAAAAAAAAAAAAACAAAAAACACTTGTAATTTATTAAGTGAAAAGAGGTAAAAGAAAAGTAAAGTTCAGTTCTTTAAAAGTAGCCAGATATTTATACTAGTTTTTTTTTTTTTTTTTTTTTTTTTTTTTTTTTTTTTTTTTTGACAACTATTTGTAATAAGTGTAACTTAGAATTTATCCATATTACCTGCTTACAACATTACTTGTTTATATTGTATGTTATTATGACATGTACTAATCATTTGCTCTATATCAATTATTGAAATCTTTTGATCCAGTCATCCAAGTGAATACAAGCTCTGGATATTAGTATAAATACAAGAGAATAATTTATTAAAATAAAGAACATCAAATTATCAATCTATTCCTTTCTATTCCTTTCTATTTTCTTCTGACCTTAAAGAACTATAATATTACACTATTGTTGTTGATTTTGTGATACTTTTTCAACGACTACTGCTGTTGATTCTGTATAATGTTTTCGGTGTTCCAAGAAATAAAAGGTTGCTGAGCAACACTACCGATACCACTATCATTTTTAAATGTTGAAAAAGTCACACCATATTGGAAATGGAGCAAAAAAACAGTTACTGTAGAAAAACTTTAATATTTGCTGCTTAGAAGCATTCTTTCTTTTTCCTAATTGATGGATCGCTTCACAAAAATTGAGTGGTAATAGAAAGTTTCAAATGCACTAAAAAAAATTCTTGATTGGCTGGCTAAAAATTTGGATACACTAAAAATCTTTTGATTAGTTGGAGGAAAACCTTGAATATCATTTTGAATTTTAAACGCAAATCACTGTAAATTAAAAGCGTTCCCATTTCTTCTGAGTGGACAAGTTGATATTAGTGGTTACTGACATTTAAAAAAAAAGGCATTTGATTTTTCCTATGAAAAATATTAAGCCGACAGCAAAAATAATGATTGAATTTGCCTTGCAATCTTAGGGAATAAGAAAAGGATAAATTATTAGATGATTCGATTAAACAACGCATAATGACCAATATATGTAAGTATATATGCATATATATATATCACAGCATAAAATTTACAAGTTTGTTTATCTTTCAGTTGTCACGATTTATCATGTGTAACCACACTCTAGATTCGTATAAAATCCTTTTCTTTTGTTTTTTTTTGTTTTGTTTTGTTTTGTTTTTTTTTTTAAAAAAAAAAAATATTTTCTTAAATCCATGGCAACAGAAGATCCGGATAAATCTTCGGTTAAAAAACCCAAGTCGATTTCAATTGTTCAATTGTTTCGATTTTCAACGCCTTCTGAAAAATTGATGATTATAGCTGGCAGTCTATTCGCTATCGCAGCTGGAGCGATTCAACCTTGTTCAATTCTGATCTATGGTCAATACATTAGCCATCTGACCGCTTCGCTTACCAATCTTGATCAATTACTCACTGTGACTGCACCTGTCATTCATATCATGGCCTACATGGGCACGGCTGTCCTGGTCTCTGCCTATCTATCCAATTGTCTTTGGGTCATGACAGGCGAGAGTCAGACAAGAAGAATTCGATCACTTTACTTGCACGCTGTCTTGCGTCAAGATATGGGATGGTTTGATCATGCCGGTGATGGTTCACTCAACACGCGTCTGGCCACCGACACCCAATTGATCCAGGACGGCATCTCTGAAAAGTTTGGACTCCTGGTCACCTTAACTGCTCAGTTTGTGGCCGGTATAGTGGTAGCCTTTGTCGAAGGCTGGAGACTGGCAATTCTCACCTTGGCTGTCTTACCCCTAATGGGGACCACGGTCATAGTAATGTCCAAGTTTATGCGCAAATACATCAAGCTCTCACAAGACTCTTACGCAGATGCAGGTTCTGTAGCTGAACAGACTTTTAATTCGATCCGAACCGTCTATTCCTTTTCGTTACAGAGCCGTATGTTGGCGCGCTATCAGGTCGAGCTGGAAAAGGCAAGAAAGATGGGTATCAAGCGAGGAATCACCATCGGTGCTGGTTTTGCATGTTTTATGCTCTTCTTCTTTTTGTCCTATGCGCTCATTCTTTGGTATGGTGCCAAGCTGGTGGGTGAAGGGGAGATGACAGGTCCCAATGTGCTCGTGGTCTTCTTGTCTATGATGATGGGATGTTTGGCTTTTATCAGACTTCCTTCAAACCTATCTGCAGTGTCGGGTGCATGTGGCGCAGCGTTCAAAATTTTTGAAGTGATCGATAGAGTGCCTGAGATTGACCCTGATTCTACACAGGGCATTGTTCCCAGCTCGGTCAAGGGAGCACTCGAGTTCAGTCAGGTTTCGTTCAAGTATCCTACACGTCCAGATCTGACCATCTTGAAAAGCTTGTCATTGAAGATTGAGCCCGGGATGACCGTGGCCTTTGTGGGCCCCTCTGGCTCGGGAAAGTCTACTAGCATTCAACTTATCCAAAGATTCTATGATCCACTCTCAGGTCATCTTTCCTTGGACGGTCAAGATATCAAGTCCCTGAATGTCAAATGGTTGCGTCAACAACTCGGTGTAGTCAGTCAAGAACCGGTCCTGTTTAACATGAGCATTCGACAAAACCTCTTGATGGGTTCCCCTGATGAGGTTTCCAATGAAAAACTGATTGAAGCCTGTAAAGAAGCCAACTGTCATCTGTTCATCACGCAATTGCCTCAAGGTTACGATACTCTGGTGGGTGATCATGGTAGTATGTTGTCTGGTGGTCAAAAACAACGTATCGCTATTGCTCGTGCCATTCTCAAGAACCCTTCCATTCTCTTATTAGACGAGGTAAATGAACAGCGCTTGTTTTTTTTTTTTTTTTTTTTTTTTTTTTTTTTTTTTTTTTTTTTTTAATTATTATTATTGCTAGGCCACCTCTGCTTTAGATACTCAATCCGAACGTCTGGTACAACAAGCGCTAGATAAGGCCTCTGCAAAACGAACAACAGTGGTCGTGGCCCATCGCCTATCAACTGTACGTAACGCGGATCTGATCGTGGTCATGGATCATGGTGATATTATCGAACGCGGCACACACTCTGATCTGGTCAAACAAGACGGTGTTTATGCCGATCTGGTACGCAAACAAGCCATTGAAACCAACACGAATGAGGACATCAAAGAACTTGAACTGGAAGAATTAGAAGTCCAAAGGACCTTAACCTACGACGACCTGGACGGAGGAGATTTAAAAAAGATCATTTCCGAAAAATACGACCTAAAGGACAACGCGACCCTGGATGCCTATGAACTCAAGCTCAAAAAGGACAAGGAAGAAAAGAAGCTGATGAAGAGACAGAGAGCTCCGATGTGGAAGGTCGTTCGAGATATGCGACCGGAATGGTGGATTGTTCTCTTGGGTGCTCTGACCTCGATTATTGCCGGTTGTATCTTTCCTGCTTATGCCCTCTTGTTTTCTCAAATTATCGTGTTAATCAGTGAGCCCGGACATGTGTTGAATGGAGGCCCCTTGCAAGGTGCAAATCTTTATGCCTTCATCTTTGTATTTTTGGGCGTGCTGGCCTTTATTGGCTTTGGTGGTCAGAATATGGCGCTCGAGATCGCGGGTGAAAACTACACAAAGCGTTTGCGGGCCAAGGTCTTTGGCTCTTACCTTAAACAGGAAATTGGCTTCTTTGATGACGAAGATAACAACACGGGATCCTTGGTGTCTACTCTGGCTGTGGATGCAAGAAATGTGAATGAGATGGTGACTCGTGTCTGGGGTGATTTAATTGCCATGTTTGCTACTATTGCATTTGGTTTGATTACGGCCATGGTCTTTAGTTGGGCTCTGACCCTGATCATCCTTTGTTTCTCGCCCTTCATTGTTTGCACCACCGCTTATGAACGTAATGTCCAAAAAGGATTTGAAGACAGCACAAAGAAGGCAAATGCCCACAGTGGGAAAGTGGCAGGTGAGGCGATCCGGGAAGTAAGAACAGTGGCATCCTTGAACAAACAAGCTTATTTTGAAGAGCGGTACGCAAAGTCATCAGAAAGACCCCATCGGCTGGCCATCAAGAAGGCTTATCTATCCTCTATTGCTTACTCAATCAGTAAAGCGATCAATATCTATACAATGGCTGTGGCCTTTTATGCTGGTGTTCGCTTGATTATGGATGGTATGATTGATTTCCAGCAGATGTTTACCAGTATGACGGTGATCATGACCACTTCTGAAAGTGCTGGGCGTAGTTCTACCTTTATTTCAACGTAGGTTTTCTTTCATTTTAATTATTTTATACTCATTTTTTTTTTCTTTGGGAATAGTTTTGCCAAAGCCAAGTATTCTGCTATTGCCTCCTTTGATGTGATTGAACGTCAATCAAAGATTGATGCTGATCTCGAAGGTGCTGAACCAAGCGGAGTGAATGGTGATATTGAATTCAAGGACATCCAGTTCCGCTACCCCGCACGCCCCGAACAAGTCATTTTCGACGGTCAATTCAATCTCAAGGGCAAGGCAAACCAAACTATCGCCTTGGTGGGTCCATCCGGCTGCGGAAAGTCTACAACCATCGGTATGCTTCAACGTTGGTATGATCCCTTGGGTGGTCAAGTGGCTTTGGACAGCATGGACACCAAATCCTATTCATTACACAACCTTCGAAGCCACATGGCCCTGGTGAGCCAAGAACCCTCGTTGTTTGACATGACGATCGAAGAAAACATTCGCTTTGGTATTGTAGATGGTCAGGTCAGCACAAGTCAAGTAGAGGAAGCCTGTCGGGCTGCGAACATTCATGACTTTATCATGAGTCTTCCGGATGGTTATGCAACTCGTGTGGGGGATAAGGGGTCTCAGCTTTCGGGCGGGCAAAAACAAAGAATCGCAATTGCTCGTGCTTTGATTCGAAAACCCAAGATTCTCTTGTTGGATGAAGCTACTTCTGCATTGGACAGTGATTCTGAAAAGGCGGTACAGGAAGCTATTGACAATATTTTGGATCAAGGGGGCAGGACGACCATCACGATTGCTCATAGACTATCCACCATTCAAAACGCAGATGTGATATGTGTCATCAAGGAGGGTAAAGTGGTTGAACAGGGTACACATTGGGAACTACTTCAAAAAGAAGGTGTTTACTCGGAACTTGTGAAGGAACAATCTTTAACTGTTTTATAACAAAAGTAACTTTGTACATTAAATCTTAATAAACTTAATACTCTAGCCAAAAAAAAAAAAAAAAAAAAAAAAAACTTGTAACACAACACACTGTTTCAAAAAATGCATATTTTAATTAATTTGATTTCCCGCGATCTGTTATGGTTATCTTTTTTTTTATCTTTTTTTTTTTTTTTTTTTTTTTTTTTTTTTTTTTTTTTTCGTAAAGAAAGAAAAAAAAAAAGGGAGGGTTTGAATGACAAGTGAAAATACAAAAGAAAACGAACAGTTTATATCAGACACTTCCTTTTATGGCTCCACCATTCAACGATCTTTACCATTCACAAACAGTAATGAAGAAAACTTCTCTGATCATGACTGGAGTAGTGAAGAGTTTTGTTCGGTAAAACTTGCCAAAAGAAAGAAAAAACGTCTCCAGAAGCATCATCAAACACATCGTCCTCAACTTGTAAGCAAATTATCACATATTGTCAAAAGTGCAACACAATCTGAGGAAGAAGAAGGGAATAAAGACGATGTGATACAAATGCCACCTGATGACTTGGTTTTACCGGAACTGGATCCAAAGTATAAGAAACAGTGTGACACTGATTATTGACTTGTGAAAAAAAAAAAATTATAGTGCGGCTGAAGTAAGAGAGTATGTTCCGCTGATCAAACCTTCAGATAATCGGTTGAGAAAACAGATTAATTTGAGTACAATCCGAGAAAGATATCGAGAGACTCGTTTAAAAAGGTAAGAACAAACAATAATAACAAGAACTGAAATGATTGGTGGGTAGAAACTCAGATCAGCCATTGACAAAGAGTGGAAAAATGAAAAAAAAGTGGAAACATTATACCAACATGTCAAAGGCAAAACAATTCTTATTTGGCAATACAAGCATTCTTCTTTTTGTATGATCTCTCTTTTTTTTTCTTTTTTTTTTTTTTTTTTTTTTTTTTTTTCAAGGTCTTTATGCGTTTTCTTGAGTGTTTGGAATTTTGCTTCATTCATCATGCGTAAGTTTCTTTATGATTTTTTCTTTGTTAACCGATCTCTTTATTATCAGGCATCTTCTTGACAGGAAGATTGATCAACATCATGTTCAGCTTTAGATCCTTTATTGAACTGCTTACCACTTACCCCTTCTTAGCTTCTATCTTTATGAAAAGTGGTCAATTCTTATACGGTAATATCATCATTCTTTTCAGAAGCAGTTTTACTCATGCTTATTTCTAGTGCCTTATTTCTTGAGAAGTTGGGTTCTTTTATTAAGAATCAAAAGTGTAATGAAAATTAAAATAAATCTGTTGATGGCAGGTAAGAAAAAGCCCCTTCAAAAAAAAAAAAAAAAAAAAAAAAAAAAAAAAAAAAACCTAATTTTAATTAGATAAACCCGTGGATGCTCTCAAATCAAAGTTAATTCATTTGGTGGGCACATTGGTTGTATTGTTATACAACGGTCTATCAGCCTTTCAATACTGTGAAGTTACATTTGGAAATACCAATTATTCCATATTAGATTCTCTATATGTAGTCATGGTCACTTTATCTACAGTGGGATATGGAGGCAAGTCCCCTTTATTTGGACCCATCATAAAAATAACCGGATCATAGATATTACACCGCGAACTGAAGGTAGTAGAGTAGTCATGATGCTATTGATCGTGATCTCTTTGGCTGTTTTGCCTAGTTTGATTGCCGATGCTCTCAACACACTACGCAAAAGAAATGGTAAGAACTTGGTATAAATTATGATACTCATTTATCTAATAGAATGGGGCGGATGTGTTTCCGATTCGTCAACGCCCTTCATTCTAATCATAGGAACCTTCCACCAAGAACAAGTGACGGAAATTTTGGATGGATTTCTGAATACAGTGAGGACAAAAAAAAAAAAAAAAAAAAAAAAAAAAAAGTTGGACTAAAAAAAAAAAACAATTCTAAAAGGAAAACACTGAGCCACATTTAAATGTTGTCTTTTTGGATATCAATAAACCTAATCAAGAATTGAAATTTTTGGAGAGAAATTCAATGTGGGGACATCGTATACAGTTTATACATGGATCTGACCTGGTTGGTTTATTTATACATTAAACACATACTCATTTTTAAAACCAAATAGGATGAACAAACTTTAAAACGTGTGGTAAAAAAAAAAAAGAAAAAAAAAAAAAAGACATGTATAATAGTGCTCATATCTTGTGTGTGTATGTGGGAGGGAGTAGCAAGCAAGATCAGCTTCTGCTATTTTTACACTTTCAGGTAAAATGAAAAAAAAAAAGTCTTATCATTAAAAAAAAAAAAAAAAAATAGATCAACATGCTTTAGATCCTCATAAAGAAGATGAAAGTAACACGGTTAGACTATGGTCACTTTACTGTCATACAGTAGTTCATAATGTGGATATTTACACTTATAATCTCTCACCATCTACATCCATCTATCAAAAGATGGCCAAGGAAATTATCTGTGTTAGAGAATTTAAACAACATCTGTTGGCAATGAACTGTCGATGCCGTGGTGTCTCTACATTATTGACTAATTTGTTACATCAAAGACAACCCATGGATCATTATGATGAGTCATGGCAAGCTCAATACGGTAAATACGCATAATAATGCTTGTGAATCGATACTCAACTTTATATAGATGACGGATCATGTAATGAAATATATATGGATAAACCACCCTATGCTTTGGTCGGGCTGTCTTTTAAAGAAGCAGCATGGGTAATAACAGTACATATGTGCATTTATTTTGACTCTTTCTTTTAGATAGTTTATACTGAATGTCAAGTCATTTTGTTTGGCATCAAAAGCTATTATGAAGGCTCTGAACATCGAGAAATGCTATTGAATCCTGAAAATAATTACATCATCAAGGCTGATGATTTATGTGTTTACATGTGTGAGAGTCCTAGGGAAGTGAACGACATTAATAACATGGTAAACACATAAACACCTGATATTCTCACTAAAATTCCCTCTCGCCATATTATATAGAATATGAGATATGTCCGAGAAAAGGTGAAGGCAATTAAACAATCACGTTCAGCAGAGAGGGGGAAAACTCCCCAGAAGATGACCTCTATGACCTCCATCAGAAGCGAACTCAAGGCTTCCTTGATCCATGCTAGCCAGTCTACTCCAATTACACCCTTAAGTGAAGATGGCCTGTCCAGGTCTTCTAGTCTTCGACGTGTCAGTTCCATGGAATCCAATCGAACGATGCCCAGCCCTTCAATTCAACATTTTCAACTCGCTCGCCTACCCACACCTCGAATGGCACTCTTAAAACCGACGGACGACCCGAGTATAGATATCGAGGCCTCGCCCGTATGTTATCTCCTGGATAATCCAGAGACATTAGAAGAAATGACAATTGAATCCGCAGATCATTTGTCTGGACATATCTTGGTCTGTATGCATCGCAAAGTATCCAACATTTACAAGTTTATTCTTAACTTGAGGTCTCCTCAGCTAAAGCCAAATGAGCTGCAACATATTGTCTTTTTATGTACTTCTTTACCAACAGAAAAGACATTTGATTTACTTTGTAGGTTTCCTAAGGTGTCTTTTATGAGGGTGAGTTGCTCTAGTGTACATGTATTGTTGTTGTTGTTTTAAAAAATCAAGTGATTTTAGGGCGATTGTCAACGACCAGAAGATTTGATTAAAGCGGGAGTCAAGAGAGCAAAACAGGTGGTTGTGATGAGGTACTTGCTTACGTTAAATATTTTTTTTTAAAAAAAAAGGACTTAGTGAAAGAGAATGTCTTGACCAGAATCAGCGAACATCGGATAGTCCAGCAATGTACGTCAAATAATGATATATATATATATATATGTAAAATAGATGACAAAACATATTTATACGTTCTAGTATGACGAGTCATCTTCTGGACTTGTTGCTTCAAGATAAAGCTTACGATTCTCCTCATATTGTAAACCTTGGTAAGGCTCTCCTTTGAAATGAATACAAAAGCGTGATACTGATCCATACAAGTTGAAAAATCAAATATTCGATTCATGCATCTATTACAAGGAAAAGATGTTGCTGAAGAAATTGACGTGTTCTATACGCCAGCCTATGCAGCTGGAAATGTAGTAGTAGACAGTCTGTTGAGCAATGTCTTGTTGAGTCAGACTTACTACAAACCGGATATTGTCTCTGTCATCAAAGCACTCTGTGGATTATCCGGTCCTTTGTATGACAAAGATACGGCCCACATGTTGATGTGCGGTACAAAATTCCATCCCCATCTCTTTAAGAAATCCAGGCATCTCATGTTGATCACTTTACCCCTCTTTTTTATAGACAAGTCATTTTCTGTCTTGTTTGAATGTTTGATCTTGGATCATGAAGTGGTCACCTTGGGGCTTTTACGCGCACCTGATGAAAATATGGGGAACGAACTTTCCTTTGTATATACCAACCCCGTTCCCTCTTTAATCTTGAAAAGAACGGATAAAATCTATGTATTAGCTTCTCAGGGATGGTCTTTTTCCAAGTAAAAATAAAAAAGAGCATCCCCCCCCCCCTCTCTCTCTCTTCTTTCTTCTAGAATATTTTAGAATTGGTTTTATAAGCAATTATTGTTTCTTTGACAAACCAACAAATTTGATTAAATATATCAAGTTAAACGTTTAGATTTGGATTCTCGATCAGTTTATATAAACAGTTGTGCCTAGACATTATAGACCAAAGCAATAAATCAAAACCGAAAGTCAGCTCTATAATTGGATATGTCATTACACAGAAACGTCAAAATTATAACTGACATTTACTTCTCATCATCAAAAAAAAAAAAAAAAAAGTACCCTTGAATGGATTTTAAAATAAAAACAAAATCTCAAACTTGCTTTTATTCAAAATGTGATCAAGGCATAGTTATTCTACGCATACAAAAACATACAGTGGGAAGGGGAGGGGGAACGTAATTATTTTAAAGTGCTTCGTTATACACATTTTAATGCTAAAAAACATACGCATAAATCATATATATGAAATTTTACTTGTTTTGGTCACGTTCCTTATCTTAAAACAAAGAATACAAATAAAAGGGCTCCTTTTTTCTTGTTCTTCTCTTCTTTTCCAGTAAATTCGGTGAGTAATTAAAAGCGGTGGAAAATGTTTATTTTGTAAAAGAACCGCTTTTTTTTTTTTTCTTGGTAAGAAAACAACATTTTAAGGTACGTTGCTGTTTGAAAAATATAAAAAAAATATAGTAAACTCCTCAGGCTTGTAATATTTTAGGGTCTGGTGTTCCATAGTGTTATTAATCATTTACCAAAGGAATTACTTAATGATCGCCTAGGTTCTCAACAATATCAAGCATTAATCCAAGTCCCAAAAAGATCACTTTGGTGTGATAATAGAAAGAGTTTGAATCAAAAGATAAGGAAGCAAGAGGAGATATTTGTATTCAATTTTGATGTATTTAGCCTGAACATTATCAAATGGCGTTTGTAAAGTCGTAATGTCCATTATACTCAGAAAAAAAAAATTGATTTCTGTAAAAGTCTTTTGGAAGAAAGATTTCATATGATCGTGTAAATAAAGACGTTTTTAAAAGCACATTTATAAACACGATTTAAAAAAACCAGAAAATCTTTTTTGTTTCGAGATGCTGGGTTCTATTGCCTCACTGAAAGCCTCATTTTCTTTATACACTCCTGAATCCATTCTCCAGACCTTGATGGCGCCATGCAAATCTGCCGAAATAATAATTTGGCTGTTTGGATAGTTGTAAAGTACCTTTTCTTCCGGTAGGGCCTCCTCCAGCACGTATTTTGGAATATAGGCTTCGTTGATCAACGTACGGCAGTCAGCTTCTTCTCCAAGATCTTGCTTGTATGCATATACGGGCGTATGATCAAATATGATGTCTCCTCTTGCCTTTGCTAATAATTGCTTTGTCTTTGTAGGTGCAAATGCAGTGGTAGTTACTATTTGTTCATGGGCCAGGAAGCTCTCATGAATACCACCGAGCTTATTCATCAATTTTCTTTCACCTCTTCTGAGTAATCCAAACATGCCTTGGAGCTGACCTTCGAAATGATTTTCATCATGTAGTAGTTGCATGGTGTAATCTCTCGTGTTGCTTAGAATGGCAGATTTGAGTTGATTATCATACATGTTTGGAAAGGGGAAATAGGTCACTTGATCCGTACACCAGAGATAAACACGACCATCTTCTGACCCGGATATTATAGAACGGCCATCATCACTATAAGCAAATTAGGATGACATATTATGTGTGTGCGCGTGTGTGTGTGTGTGTGTGTATGTTTAAACAAACCTAAAGGTTGCTCTAATTTGCATCTTTGGATTTTCCACTCCCTTGTATTTATAAATCACACTCTTATCCTTCATATTCAACATCCACATTCTAGAATCATTCGTGGTTACCAACACACGTTCTTCCCCTGTAGGTAAATTCGGCATGGCTTCAATCCCGGTCACTTTTTTTCCATATTTTTGTCTGCGATGCTTGACTAGTATTTCAGTGTATAATCGAAGTTCGTCCAATTGATAGAAAAAGACATGACCCGTATTTGTGCCCGCACATACTGTTTTCCCATTCATTGAAAAACTAACGGCAGTAACGATCTTTTCATTAGGTAATTCGTTCCAAAACTCTACCTTCTTTTGTTGCAAATTCCATACACGTACTTTGGAATCCATTGAACCTGAAACAAAGAATAAATTGCTCTATAATAATAATAATGTTAGTTTTATTCTTTTATAATTTTTTTTCTTACCTGTGGATGAAATTTTACACTGGTAACAACGTCTATATGTCGAAATATACATAAACATGATGGCTGAGATATGTGCCAAAGTCTTTTTTTTTTTTAAAAAAAAATAATTTGAAAAAACCATTGTATTAAATATACCTGACTGTTTTATCCAAAGAACCAGAAATGAGAAAATTATTCTATTTTTTTTTTTTTTTTTTTTTTTGAATAATAATATTTGTTACCTGAGACCAGCTTAAATCTAATACATCGGCTGTATGTCCCTTATAAATTCTTATGGGAGTCTCATCAAAGACCTTGATCGAATCTGAATGTTGTTCACTTTTAACTTTCCAAATCGTAATCGTACAATGTTGATCTCCTACAGCCATATATTGACCATCTTCACTAAACTTAGATACCCACACCGCACCTGTTGAATCCTCAGTTGGATTCACAGTGAGGGTCTGAGCTAATAAAATACGATGGAATTTTGTGTTTAGTTTGGTTTTAGTCTTGATATAAGGTTGTTTATGAGGTGGGGCCCCTGTGGGTTTAAACTGTCGATGGATACCGACGAGTCGAATGGGTCTGCCTAGTTCACAACTTGATTTCTGTGTGACAATATCCAGATTGGACCAATTGCTTAGACGTTTTGTATTTTGGTTATCTTTTATCAAATGGTGAGTATAAGATGGTGAATCATTATGTTTACCTCGAGATTCAGTATCGTCAATGTCTTTTTTTTTTTTTTTAATAAAAAAAAATTAGTTTTTAATATACAATATTTAGTGTCAAATACTTGCTGTTATTATTATCTGACGACATAAAAAGAGAAAGAGAAAGAAAAATGCCATGAGCAGGTTTTTTTTTTTCTGGGATCTTTATGTAAAGACGTTCTTTGTTTTATAGGGTGAACGGATCGGAATCTGGCCCGATAATGTTACACGAGAATGTTTGACAATTATTCATACATGCGCTCACATCAAGAAGGCGTATGTATACATGGCCCGTGCACTAGGCTGTATATATGTCTATATATCTATATATATGTTTGAATAGAATAATTTGTAATTTTGGAAAAAAAAAAAAGACTTGAATCAATCAGTTCTCACTAGATTGATATCTTTGTATAGATCAATACATCATTTGAACTGAACACCATTGTGTCTATATCCAAAGAACAATGACTTTTTGTTTGTGTTGTAAGGGGGTGTGTCGTTTTGTTTTTATTTTATTTTATTTTATTTTTTTGGGGGGGAAGGATCAAGATAATTTCATTTTCTGCTCCAAATCTCCAGTTAAATCTGTAATTTCATCACTTTTGATATCATTGTTATTATTAGGGTGTACATAATGATGATGAGATGGATGAATATGATGTGCATATCTATGAATCTTTAGTCAAATCATATATAAAAAAGAGGGAGAGAAAAAAAAAACTTACTGGGGATGAATAATATGGGGTTCAGTTGTATAATAAGGATGAGAAGGTACAGGAGCAAATCCAAGCATAGTTTCTGGTGTGATGGGCATCATCGGTCTCACAGAGAATCCGGCCAGAGGTTGATGTCTAACCACTCTTCTACGGGCCGATTGACTCTTCAACTTCTTTTGTGCGGGTGAATCAGCAAATCTGACTTGTAAAGGGGCAGAAGATCCCTCGATATTGTGGCCACTGAATTTATCGATAATGGCCGAAGCAGCCTCACGATCACCCATACGGGCGAATCCAACACCTCGACTGATGCCCGATTGAGGATCTCTCAGGATACGACTGGACACAGTTGGATAAGGAGAAAAAAGAACCTCAAGTGTTTCTTCCGTAATATCCAAAGGTAGATTGGAGATATAAATATTGGTGGATGTTTCGTCTTGAAGATGTCGAAGGCGTGAACTAAAAGATTCTTGACCAACTTTAGCATAAGATGCTTGGTAACCTGATTTATTCAATTCCTCAATCGCTTCTTCACAGTCTTTTTCGTTTTCGAACATGGCGAATCCGTATCCTTTACATTCACCCGTCTTTTGGTCGATAATTGCCTTTGAAGAACTAATGGGACCAAATCTATATAATAATAATTGTCAGAAGCTTAAATAGAGTTGTGTGTTTTTTTTTTTTTTTTTTTTTGAACTTACGCTCGACATAATTCTAAAAAGGAATCATCGGTGATGGTAGAAGGCAATCCACGAACATAAATATTGTGTGTGTGATATGAATTGGTTTCGGCTTCTGAAGGCTGATCTCTTCTTCTATGATCAGCAATGATGTATGGTCCCGGAAGATATTGATGTGGAGGAGATCCGGACATTGAAGTCGTGTTTAAAACAGGTGAAGCCAAATGAAGTGGGGGGAAAGGCTGAGAATGAGGAGGCAACATATAAGCAGTGGGAGGAGATAACGCCACCTGTTGATATTGAAAAGTCGGGCTAAAAGGTGGACTGGTTGGGTTCATCGAAGGTGATAGTGAAGGTGAGCCGGGATAGCTAGCGTAGTCAGGATAATATTGAACAGAAAATTGTGGGCTGACTGGGTAAACATAAGCTAAACCAACAGGATCACCAGACATATCATAACCATAAGGTGGATAAGGTGGTGAAGTAGGGATATTGTGCGTTTCAGGTGTAGTCTTTGGTGTACTGTGAGCCGACTTCTCTACTTGTTTGCCATTTATCTTGTCATCTGCATTGCTTTCTATAGTCGCCATCAAAGAATTAGAAAAGTGAAAGAAGAAAAAAAAAAAATGTTTCAAGATTCAAAGACTTTTTTCTTTCAAAAAAAAAAAAAAAAAAAAAAAAAAAAAAAAAGGAGAAGAGGAGAAGAGGAAACTTGTCGTCATCACTTACTCTTTTTTTTTGTTTTATTTTATATCTTTTTTTTTTTTTTTTTTTTTTTTTTTTTTTTTTTTTTTTTTTTTTTTTTTTTTTTTTTACTTCTTTATTCCCTTTTTTCACTTGTTTTCCTTTCCCTCGTTCTTTTTCTACTATTAATCAGGTTGTTATGCACTCGACCTCACCTTCCATATTAGGCATATTATTCAATCTGACACGTGGTGACACAAAAGATCAATACACACTTGCTTCATTTTAAGAGAGAGAAAGTGAAAGAAGGGTAGAAATAAGAAAGCTTAGATGGTATATTTCCTGGTTCTGTCATCTACAGACTGATTACTGTTGTAATGATTCGGTTGTTGAAAAGTGAATTATTTCAATATCCGCTTACACGCTTTTCTAGAATGATTGCCTAGAATTCAAAAGACATGTTTTGAAAGCAAAAATTCATAAAATGAAAAAAGTCTCATTAATAAAATTAATAAAATAGTAACACTAATTAATTAGACAGACGCTTTATTTAAGGGCGATAGAGAATACGAGGACCATGTGCCTTGATTCTATCCAACCTTTGTGGCAAGACTTGATCATACATTAGTTGAACCCATTCACACAAGATGGGTCTAGTATCTCGTGGATCAATGATTTCTGGCATGTCAAATATTTCTGCTGTACGTATAGGAGAGCGAACAGCTTCAAATTGACTCATGATCTTCTCATACAACTCATTACGTTTTTCTCCTGCCGCCTCAAGTTCTCTTTTATACGCAGCCTATCAAAATATTAAAATTAATTCTTTGATTTCGAATTTTTTTTTTCCCTACGTAAATGCCGCCCTCTAAAGGTAAACTTCCCCAGTCGCCACTTGGCCACGCGATACGCATATTAGGCACACGATTATCTACAAAAGCAGCACCTGCTACACCAAACACTTTACGAAGTACCACACTAAAATAAGGAACATCACATTGATAGAGTGCTGCAGTCAATGTAGATCCATGTCGAATCGTACTAATACAAGTTAATTTCAGGATCCCCTCCTCCTCTCATCTCTTTCAGTTAGCTTACGCTTCTCTTTCAGCTTGAGTGCCTACTGCGAATCCAGCATAATCCGCAAAGTTCAAGAGAGGAATACCAAACGTATCACACAAATCAATATGACGTCTAAACTTTTGACAGCTCAAGGCAGATATCACACTTCCCTTGAGAGTACAATCAAACGAGAGAATTCCGACAACGTGGCCGTTCAGACGAGCCAGACCACAGACGGCGCCATCGCCCCAATGTGCGCCCATCTCAAACCAAGACCCTTGATCGACCACGGCGACTAGAATATCGCGTACCTGATACATGCGCTGACGTCTTTTGGGAATAATCGATAACAAATCATTTTCGCGACGATCGACCGGATCTTGACAGACCAGGGAGGGAGGGAGCTGACCTTGAATGGGCATAAAGCTCAAAAAGCGTCGAATCTGATCAAAACAGTCTTGTTCAGAGCTTGCCAGGTTATCAAAGGTTCCATTCGACACATGGATCAGTGCTCCGCCCAGGCTTTCCTTGGTCACTTTTTCAAATGTCGCATTAGCCACAATAGGCGGACCGGCGGAGAAGAGGGAACCAATGTCTTGAGAGACGACGGAGAAATGAGTCAAGGTGGCACGCGCCGCGCCAAGTCCGACAGCAGGACCCAAGACGGCTGCCACGACAGGGATCTCGGATAAACTGGCGACCATGTCATGCATTCCAAACAAAGGAGGTAGATAGGTGGTGCCCTTGTCTAGCATGATCGTGACAGATCCACCACCACTGCTACCATCGATCAATCGAACCTAGATTTTATGAGTTTCAATAAGAGCTTTTCTAGTTACCATTGGCATCTTCATCTTCCGGGCAAACTGTTCTGCATACAATGATTTACCCCACACTGCACCATCCGCATGTCCACCTCGAATGGCAAAATCATCAGCAGCAACCACCACATCGCGACCCTTGATTTTTCCTCTGCCAGCAATGAAATTGGCCCCTGTGTAACTCTGGACTGTCCCATCCGGATGATATTTTGCATGGCCTGCAATACTTCCTAATTCTCGAAAACTTTCCTTGTCCAAAAATTGATCAATCCTTTCACGTACCCATAATTTGCCAGTCGTCTTTTGCCTTAAATATCCTCGGTCCGTTTGGTCAGGTACACGGTTCAAGTACTGTCGTTTTTTGACATCTACTAAAATATCCTATATATAACAATTCGTTTTTAGAATAACTATTTCAGTTGGGGGATTTTTTTTTTTTTTAACCTTCCATTCGGATTTTTCCAGTGCTTCGTCTATTTTCAAGTGATCTACGATCTGTTCTATTCTTTCCTTTGCTTTATTTTTAGACATTCTAAATTAATAACGAAAAAAAAAAAAGAAAACTTTTTTCTGTTGTGTGCGAATACCTTTTAGTCAAAAAGTAACACAAAGTACAACAATCCAAAAAAAAAAAAAAAAAAAAAAAAAAAAAAAACCCTTGGG
>JNDS01005220.1:0-23890 GCA_000697035.1 Rhizopus stolonifer B9770
CCCCTTTTTTTTTTTTTTTTTTTTTTTTTTTTTCAGCGCGAATATGCAATCCGAGTTGTACAAAGGTTGACATCAAACCTCCTCTTTTCTCAATGATCCAATAGAAAAAGATTTTTTATTGTGTTACAAGCGATTTATAATCTGGAAGAAGAATTGACTTGTTCACAAAGCCTTTTCATATCCAAAAGCACTTTATCAAGAGTCACCATTAATTGTTCTGTGCTCACCGTTTCTTTCACTCTTTTTGACTCGATACCAAACTTGACCAAATCAGGCGCTGCCATATAATTGATACCGTAACCGTCATGATAGACTGAACCAAAACCTGTGCCCATGAACCGGATGCCTTGATGAAGCCCACTTGTACTGAGTCGCCAAGTCTGAGATTCAATAAATATAGGATCCTTAAAGAGAGGATGTATTATTTCCTTTTTGTCAGTTTGGCCCAACGGATGATCAGCATTCAATAACTTGAGGGCCAAAAGATGCCTATCACAACCGTATCCATCGCTTGCTCTTCTTGTATATGCTCGATGATGGTCTACTGCCTTGGCCAACAGATCGTATTTGGCTTGAGCCGTCAATTGGGGATCATCAAAGCCTTCGACAAATCGTTTGCTTTCGGTACTGCAGCTCCGTATAGTTTCTGTACGACCTCGCAAATATTTGCGTGTGGCCGCTGTCTCGTAAGTCGCCGTCAGTTTGTGATGCAGACGGTAGTACATGAGTTGAAGTGCCATTTGATAAAAGGCGTCAGGTGCCAGTCGACCCACTTTCTTTATCCAGGATGTACCATAGTCCTTAAAGATCAGCACGTTGGAATCGCTCAGCTGGGCAGTGGCGTCGGCCATCTCCTGGGCTTTCTGAATATAACTATCAACCAGGGTATCCGTATGGAAAGCGAGATGTTCAAAATCTGCCTTGAACTTGGTCGGCGTTGCTTTTGGGGGACAAGGTGTCTGAAGCATATAATCAAATACCCAACTCACAATCAGGGCATCCACCGGAGAATGTTCACCCATAAAACCACATTGTCCGGAACTTTCGACCACAAGCGTCATCGATTTATCATACCACCGGTTATGTCCGTTGCCTAGTCCTTGATGGCCACAAAACAGGGTCTTTGTTCTCGAAGCTCCGTCAGGACCATGAGCATAGTCGTCCAAGGATAGCGTCAATAGACTCTCTTCGATCTTTGTCAGCTGTTCTCGATTACCTAACTTCAAAAGATGATTACGGGCCAAGGTCCAATGATCTCGGTGTGAGGATGTGAGAAGAGGAACAGGTGCTGATTTCTTGTCGAGATTTTCTACATGTTCAATCAATTCTAAAAGAGCACTGTTTTTTTTTTTTTTTTTTTTTTTTTTTTTTTTGTTTTTTTTTTTTTAAAAAAAAAAAAAAAAAAAAAAGAGATCCAATGGACATGTTATTTTTTTACCTTTCAATTTGATCTGTGGTGAATAAAAGATTTTCTGATGTGTAAACATTCAAAAGATAGACTTGATCTTTTAATAGGACCGTGATATGTTTTATATGTTCCGCTTGAACCAGACTATCACATCCATAAAGAGGTACACGCGTAACCGAAAAGATACGGCTGTATTGCCACATACACATATTTTGTCCCTGAACTTTTTCTACCGGAATCTGTTCCTTGTCAATCATCTCCTTATACTCTAAACCACGTCGGATCAAATGGGCTGCTCTCCTGATTTGAAAGGGCGAAAAGTGGCCCATGGGTCTTGCGCCGTTATCTGGATGATGAAGATCGTCTTGACCAAGAATATACCAATTGCTATTCACCATCAAAGGCTCTCTCCATTCCAAATAAGCTATAGAAAAGAAAAAATAAGAAGTCATCCTTTACCCAAAAAAAAAAAAAAAAAAAAAGTATTCTTTACCTTTTCTTAACCAAAAGTTGTCTTCTAACCAGTTATAAGGTGTCGCTCGCTTAAGATCCAATAATCTTTCTTGAAGACTTTTAGATAGGTCGCTCTGGAGAAAGTCTTGAACAATTTTTTTTGTGTTTTCATGCTCTTTTGGTGTCTGAAGAGGAACGATGGACTGCAAATAAAGAGCACATGTTTCTTCAAGTGAAGGTATGGGTAGCTTTGGTAAACTATGTTGTAAACTAAAGGTGCCTTCTTTACTCATTTCAATGAAATCAAGCTAAAGAAGAAGAAGAAGAAGAAGAAATAAAGAAAGAAAGAAAGAAAAAAAAAAAAAAAAAAAAAAAAAAAAAAAAAAAAAAAAAAAAAAAAAAAAAAAAAAAAAGAAAAGGAAGAAAAAATTACGTTTATGTTAAATCACATGAAATTCACATCCTTTCAGGTACAAATTTACGAGTTTTTATTTTTTTTAGTTGCACGACGTGTGAGAATTGAAGGTTATGTAATGAAAACACACATTCCTATAACAAATGCTGTATCGTTGTACTCCACTCTTTCCCCCCCCCCCCCCCCAAAAAAAAAGGAGGGGGGGAGGGGAGAGGCTTTAATGAAAAAATAAAAAAATAAAAAATAAATCATGCATTTAAACTCTTATTAACCTATCCAATAAACCAAGCCCACATTTCGGAGCTTCCTTTTCTGTTACCTTTCATAATTTTTTTTTTTTCTTTTTCTTTTTTCTTTATTCTCTTTTTACCAGCAAACAATAATGACGGCATCGACTTTTAAAGATAGAACCAACGAGTTTCATGCTTTATGTGAAAGAAAACGTTTGAGAAGTAGTACACCTAAACTTCAAGAGAAAAGAGCTCTCTTGTCATCATCTCCAGAACCTAAATCTAAAAAGATTCATCCTCGTTCTGAATTTTCTTTGATGGCTGCAGAAATTGGTAGACAGATTACAACTACAGCTGGAAAACTAGAGAAACTGACAAAATGTATGACAATGAAGTTTTTGACATGTTTGAAACTAACTCCAATATATACATATATATATATATATATATATATATATAGTGGCTAAGAGAAAGACTTTGTTTGATGACAAGCCAGTTGAAATTAGTGTAAAGCTTCCCCCTCCCCTCAAAAAAAAAAAAAAAAATACACACACACAAGGACTAATGAGAGATTTAAAAAATAGGAATTAACATTTATTATCAAACAAGATATCGCAAAACTGAATAAGCAAATCGCCATGCTTCAAGATTATACCAAACATCAAAAACAGTCTTCAAAGCAAGCAAGTGAACATACTTCAAATGTGGTAGTTGCTTTACAAAGCAAATTGGCAGATACATCAATGAGTTTTAAAGATGTATTGGAAATCAGAACAGAGGTACTTTTGTTTGATATAGAAAAGCATATATTAATATTATCTATAGAATATGAAGATGTCTAAAGATAAAAGAGATCAATTTTTATTTTCAACAACAGAACAAGCTTCAGATCATACATCTTCTTTTGGTAAAAAAAAAAAAAAAAGAAAGAAAGCAAGCAAAAAGAAAAAACAAACAAAAAAAAAAAAAAAACTTAACCTTGTTGAATTTAGCCAATTCACCTTTATTGAAGTCTAGAAAGAGAGGAACACCGCCTATTCCGGTAGTAGAAGAAGAACAGCAAGAATCTACTCTATCTTTGGGTATACCCATGATCAGTCAACAACAACAACAAGAACAACTGATGGTGATGGAACAAGATAGATATATTGATCACCGATCGACAGCTATTGAAAGTATTGAAGGAACCATAGCCGAATTAGGCAGTATATTTCAACAGCTAGCAACAATGGTTGCTGAGCAGAGAGAGACAGTACAAAGGTAATACACATACATTACGATGATTGGTTATTAATTGTTAAAGAATCGATCAAAACACGGATGATATTGAGATGAATGTGATGGGAGCACAAAGAGAGCTATTGAAATACTTTACAAACATAAGCTCAAATAGATGGCTGATTATAAAAATATTCGTTACAATCATCTTTTTCTTTTTATTATTCACCTTTATCATGTAACCATTATTCAAATAAAAACTGTAGATTTACAAAGGTGATTATTAACATCCCACTAGGCTTACTAAAAAAAAAAATATCCTTACTGCGGGTATCTAAATTAGTAAGCCTTATACATCCAATCAAATCACTGATGAATAATTACCTATCACGTTAATTTTTTTTTTTTTCTCTTTTTTCAAAGTATAAAAGTCCCCAGTTTTTTAACATTTTTTTTTTTTTTTTTTTTTTTTAATATATAACTTTTTTATATAAATATGTCTGCATTCACTATTCCCACTAGCCAACAAGAATACAATGATATTATTGCCAAGAACGATTTTGTTCTTGTCGACTTCACCGCTACTTGGTGTGGACCCTGTAGAATGATCACTCCCGTTTTGGAAAAGCTTGCTGCTGTCTACGGTAACGTTGTTTTTGTCAAGGTTGATGTCGATGAGCTTGCTGTAAGTTGAAGAAAAAAAAAGGAAAAAAAAAAAAAAGGTGTCTAATAAATGATTTATATAGGACGTTGCTTCTGCAAACAACATTCGTGCTATGCCTACCTTATTCTTCCTCAAGAAGGGTGAGAAGGTTGGAGAAATCGTTGGTGCCAAGCCTGGAGAAATCGAAACCCAACTCAAGGCTCTCACTGCTTAAAAAAAAAAAAAATCCCCTCTTTTTCTCTTCAATTGTAAAATAAAATATCTGTCAATTATTGCGCGACAAATCCTCTCACCAAAAACTAATTTGGAAATATTATGTAAATACGTAACCCAAGGATTCAAAATTATTTACGGTTGGTATTTTCTTTAAAGTTGTTTGTAAATAAAGAAGGGAAAATATGTATACAATGTTACATGAGATTGGTATTAATTCCATTACGACTTTGAAGGATTACATGTCTTTGGCTTTGTTTTTAGTTTTATTGAATTAATATGGGTTGGAACATAGTATCGTTCTAAGCAGATGCATAAAGTGGGGTAAATGTAAGCAGATGTAATTTTAGCTGTATCCTATTGTTATATGAAGCGTGCTGTATGTCGTGTATATCAATGTTGGTGCGACTGAGGGAAAGCTATACAGCTACTGTTCCATAAAGTGTGGATAAAGTTGGTGTCTGTTCAATGAGTATTGAGTTGAATAATACACCCCCCCCATGATAGTTCATTGATTATGCTTACACCAATGGAACTTCAAAACACTATCGGAGATCTTATCATGATGCAGCTAGACGGCATCATTTTTTCCTTGATTTTAGTAATTTTTTGTAAAAAAGATCTATTCGTTTGCTTGGTCGTTTTATTTTGAAGCACACATAAGCCTATACATCCAAAAATTATTTGTCATCATTCAAAGTTGCTTGAGAAGAAAAATGAGTGGATGAAATAATCAAGGAAATAGAGAATATCCTCTTAGCATTTGGGTTTCATTTTTAAGCAAATCACTATCCAATAAAAAACAATATGGCTGGCATTTTTTTTTTCTTTTTTTTTTTAGTACAATTCCCAGTGGCTTAATTTTTTTTTAATAACGCCGTTGCCCAAAATATTATTCACGTCCAGGCTATAACTAAGCGCTCTCACAAAGGAAATCTCTCAAAGACAAAAGAAAAAATCGATCACGTCCGGAAATAATTACCGTCTGATCTGTAGCTTCTCATCTAACGACCGACAATAGTTCCAGAGGATTTTCAATAGCCATTCACAAATAACGTGTTATTTTTGACAAGTTCTAAAAAAAAAAAAAAAGAGTCGACATTACTGCTATTTTACGCTATGAAGCATCAAATTCCAAGTTGTCTGTAGTATTAACTAATACATTATTAACCATTTAACTTTTCTTTCTGCGTACTTTAAAATTCCACTCTACCGTATTTTATTTATGCAGGGTCTATACGAAAAGAAAGCTTAAACGTATTAAGCGTTGCCTTGATAATAAAGACTTTGTTTCAACTTTTTTTTTTTTGGTAAAAACAAGTGACAATTCTAGTGTGCAAGCCAAACTTTGAAAAAAATTGAGTGAATAATTAGAAAAGATGCAAATCGACGTATCTTTCTTAAAATTCACGTTTCATTTATAACAAAGACAAACCAGAACCTTTGTAACTTACTTTTTTGTATCCATCTTGCTTCTTTGAGACTGCTTTTTGAAGAGAAGAAAAAAAAAAAAACACATTTTACTCTCCGTCAACATTTCCAAAAACGCGCTTTTTTTTTTCGAATAAAAAAAAAAAAGTTAAAAAAAAATTATTACGTGTGACGCCCACTTTTTTTTTTATATTCACGCTTTTCAAATTTTCTTTTTTTTTTTTTCTTTTTTTATTTTTGTCTTGTGTTTTAAATTAATGACTGGTCTTAGTGAAAAACCTAAAGCAAATTTCGCTTTACGTACCAAAACCAATCTTGTTCATTCACCCATAAAACAACACAAAAGAAAATTGAGTGATGAAAAATTACCGCCTGCCAAGGCACTCAAATTTATATCCAGTGTCAGCCCTGCTTCAACCGAACCCATCAAGACACCCAACGCAACACTTGGTTTAGCAGACACGATTTGTAAACAAAATGAAACAGAAAACAAACCAGAAAACGAACTGGAAAACAAGCCAGAAAATGAACCGGAAAATAAAACTGAAAACGAACCTGAAAAGAAATCAGATATTAAAAAAGAAAAAGTGGACGAATCAAAGAAACTGGAAATGGACAAGGAACAACGAGCAAAGCTTGAAAAAGAAGAAATTGAAAGATTGATGAAGGATTTACCTTTTTTGAGTGAATATTATGAGCTTAAAGAAAAGATTGGCAGAGGTATAAAAAAAAAATTGAGTTTTTTTTTTTTTTTTCTTATCTTTTTTCTTTTTCTTTTAGGTACTTTCAGTACAGTCTATAAGGCCTTAGATATTCGACGCGACATGTATGATAATAAGGAATGGCTTTCAAATATTCTGACGAAACCTTATACCGGAGAAGACAAGGGCAAACACTTAAATGATATCAAGACTTTAAGTGAATTTGTAGCACTCAAGCGTATCTATAGTACTAGCAGTCCTAATCGTATTGCCAATGAAATCAAAATCTTGGAACAACTCAAGGGTACAGCCTGTGTTTCTCCCTTAATTACTGCCTTCAGAGATGGTGATGACACCTTTATTGTTATGCCTTATTACCAACACGATGAATTTAATGTAAGCAAGAAAAAAAAATGTTTACGATGTTTATTTATACTTACATTCCATCACCCTTAGGATCTATACAACACCATGTCGTACAACGATATCAAATGCTACTTAAAGTCATTATTTACCGCTTTGTCTCAATTGCACAAACTCAAGATTATTCATAAAGATATCAAACCAAATAACTTCCTTTACAATGTAAAGAAGAGAGTAGGTTATTTGATCGATTTCGGTTTAGCTCAGGTAACTCAAACAATCAAATAGGCCCTGTGTGTACTTACTTTTTTTTTTTGTGTTGAATAGAGAGAAGAAGAAACAAAACATTTGGAAGAAACGCCTGTTATTGTTGATGACTTGCCTTTATTAGATCCTGTTAAAGGATTTGATACTCGCGATCCAAGGTAAATATATATATATATATATATATAATGTCAATAATATAAACTCACCAATCTATAGAAAACAAGTTCGAGCCAACCGAGCTGGTACCCGAGGTTATCGTGCTCCCGAAGTTTTACTTCGTGTTGTTCACCAAACAACAGGTAAGAAACAATGGCTTTTTTTTTTTAAAAAAAAAAGTACTAAGTTTGTATTATAGCTGTTGATATCTGGTCTGTTGGAATCATTCTTCTATCCTTAATGACCCGTATGTTTCCTTTCTATACGGGCTATGATGAAGCTGACTCTGTAGTTGAAATCACTAATGTTTTTGGATTCAACGGTTTACAAAAAATGGCTTTGAAATACAGTAAGTTCTTCATGGCACTTATACATTGTTATCTAACCACAATACCATAGACCGTATTGTCCATTCCAACATTTACAATTTACCCAGTCAAAAAGTCTCACTCAAGAAACTCTGTGCTTACTATAATGGTGATGAGTTGCAACTTTGGCCTGATGAAGAACTTCGATATGCATTGAATTTACTGGAAAGATGTCTTCAGTTGGATCCCTCTGAACGTATAACAGCTGATGAGGCATTAAATCACCCATTTCTTCAGTTTGATTAAACTTTGATCTGAACAAAAATATCTGTATACCCCCCATCCTTTTTACGAAAAAAGAAAAAAAAAAGTTTTTTGTAAATAAAATAAAAACGACAAAAATACATGTTTTTATTTTTTATTATTATTGTTTAAATAAGTCTGAAGGTAGCTTCCAAAGGGAAAATTTCTTCACGTTCATTGTGATAAATTTTGTCCCAAATAGGTTCAAGTTGAGGAGGAAGTTTCCAAGCGTTTTCAGGATGAATCCAATGACGAAGAAGATGACGACTAGGAAAATAATAATCTAAGTTTTTTTTTTTTTTTTTTTTTTTTTTTTTTTTTTTTTTAAAGAAACTTACGTGTTTTCTGGACTATCAGTATATGATTCACGAGCATGAAAAATTGACAAGTTGTTGATGTATTGAATATCACCCTTTTGGAAATTGACACCCAAACTGTGCTTTTCAGCAATAAAGTGTAACGCGTCAAGCGCTTCAGCTTGTGCTTCTGTAATGGGAGGAATATCACTTCGACGAGGATTCTTTCCAAAGCCAGTAAAGTTACGACGTGCGTATTGGATGATTAACTTGTTATCAACATAATACAAAAGAGGTCTCAGCTTGTAAGCATGTTCCTTGTCCAAGTCACTATTAAGAATTGTCAATAAAATAATAACAATGGGATGGTATCATTTTACGTTTGGAATGGCCAATCAGTGGATAAAGTATGGATCAAATCAGGGCGGGTTTTGGCCAATTCGTTATAGACTGTCCAACTAGAGGCGATACGAGATTTACCTCCTTCTTCAGCCACACCAATAGCATAAAGAGAGATAATGTCACCTGCATCTGTATGGTAAACTTGATGATCATTTGTATAGGCAGGAGCAACAATATCATCCAATCCAGCCTTGGGTACAAGATCCTTAATATGAGCTACAGAAAAAAGAGTTTATTTTCGGTTTAAATGAATTCAACTTACCAAGTACATGACGACCTTGAAGACCACGCTTACCCACCCAAGCAGAAAGACCGGTATAAGCAATAACGTTTTGTGCTCTAGTATACTTATCAGGATTCAGACCACGGATAACAATAAATCCTCTGCCATCGACTACATTTTCTTCTATCAACTTTTTCAGCTTAAGACCCAATTGAGGAAGAGGGAAGGTTTCCTTTGTGATTTCTGAAAAGTGCTTTTCGGTGGCTTCAAAATCATGCACAGCATGATCGACTTCTTCAAGCTCTTCAGGAGTAAGTTGATAGACCCATTCGGATTCCTTTCCTTCATAATCAGAGCCCTTCCAGAGCTTGGATCCTTCAAGTTGCTCAGGAAAGCCTTCGGGAAGAAAGTTTTCGAGTTGTTCTTCAGCAAGACGACGCGAGGTACGTTCCTTGTAGTTCTTGAGATCAGGCAAGTAAGTAAGATCAGGTTGGGAATCGTTTTTCAATTGAATAGTAGGCATTTTTTTTTTTGTTTTGCTTTGTTCTTTTCTGTGTATAAGAGATGAGCAAAAGAAAGATAGTTTCTCGGTTCAATTTATATGTTCATATCTACTTGATTATTCAGCAAAACAAATTAGAAAAAAAAAGCTTAATGCGAGTATGTGTATGTATGTGTGTGTGAAAAGATTACGCCACTTTAAGTGAAAAAGAGGCAAGGTTCCAATTAATGATCAAAATTATCTCTTAATCACGCAATCAAAAAAAAAAAAAAATATATGACCAGGAAAAATAATCCTTGCATCATTTCTGTAAAACACCTCAAAGCATAATGATCTTGTACGTTCTTTTTTCCCAAAATTTTCGGTATCTCTTTGTACTACAAAGTACAACCAAACAAAAACCCTGTATTTTTGAACTTTATCTTGTATTGCGACATAAAATGAACAGTTTGGTACACTACTTACTGTACGATATTTTTGAATAACACCTTTTCATTGTCTTATTATGCAAGTTGGTCATCTTGAATAATAAGAGTAATCCTATACGACTGATCGCGCAATGTCCCTTTTTTATTTTTTATTTTTTATTTTTTTTTTTTTTGACAGATAAAAGAAGATTTTTTTTCTCCCTCTCTTTTTCTTGTGGTTTTAATACACACGCACATAATGTCTAATTTAAGTGATGATGGCCAACATAAGCAGGTTCAACAAGTTGAGAATATATCACCACTTGCTGTTGGGGATCAAAAACTGGTTCGACATCTGGGATACTTTAGTGGGACAATGATGAACAGTAAGCTTTTCTTAACTCATTTTCAAGCAATTAACCTTATTCTTGTTACAGTGGGTCAAATCATTGGTACCGGTATTTTTTCAAATCCTTCTTATATTCTCAATTTTTGTGGTTCGGGTGGTATGATGTTGATCTTTTGGGTGATAGGCGCTGTATTTGCTGGCACAGGTGTCTGGAGTTATCTTGAACTCGGAACAATGGTGAGAAGAAAAAAAAAAAAAACTCTCAATATTTATTCCAAATCTAACATATTATTCAATACGTAGCTTCCTAGAAGGTGTGTTCTCACTTTTTTTTTTAAAAAAAAATGTTTATATAATTAATTTGTAAATTATGTTAGTGGTGGTGAACAAGAATATTTAGGCTATCAATTCCCCAATCCAAAACAACTCATCTCATTTGTATTCATGATATTGATCGGTGTCTTACAAAGGGGCTCTGGTTTGGCAAGTGTAAGTGAAAAAAAAAAAAAAAAAAAAATACGCATTAAATATTGACTCGCGATAATATAGGGAGCCACTGCCTTTGGAAGTAATATGATTTATGCTATCGGAGGAGCCGACTATACCAATGATTGGGGAGCTCGAGGTTTTGGTGGTAAGAAAGCTTTTAGAAATACTACTTTGTTCTGATCATCTAATAGTGTTTGCCTTGACCTTTTGGTTGGTATTAAATATGTTCTCTTCCAGAACAGCTATTCATGCCAACAATATATTCACTGTGCTCAAGATTGGACTTTTAATTCTTTTAATCTGTGTTGGTTTTGCCGGACTCGCTGGTAGATTCCCTAATCAACCTGACCGATCTGTAAATTTCTCTTTTGAAGGCACCGTGAAAAATGCAAACTCTTATGCTTCTGCTATTTATTATGTGGTCTATGCTTATGGTGGATGGTATAATCTGAATTACGTGATCGATGAACTCAAAGATCCAATCAAAAACCTTCCCAAATGTTCTATTTCTGCACTTGTTCTAACCACTGTTCTCTATTTACTTGCTAATGTTGGTAAGTTATACATTATATATAGCCTATATATAAAACTCATCACACCCACATTTGTTATAGCTTATCTCTCTGTATTGAGTTTATCCGTAATCAAGAGTTCTCAACTGACTGTAGCTGCCAACTTCTTTAATGCTTCCTTTGGTGGTGTTTTCGGTGGTCGGGTTTTACCAGTCCTTGTCGGTCTTTCTTCCTTTGGATTCGTAGGCATCATCTTCTATTCTGGATCCAGAGTGATCTTGGAAGCCTCTCGTAAGGGGTTCTTACCTTACGATCGATTCTTTAGCAAAGTCCACCCAAGACTCAAGACACCCGTGAACTCGCTCTGTTTACTTTACGTGATTTCTTTGATTTTCTTGTTGGCGCCACCACCCGGTACCGTCTTTCAATTCATTGTTGCTTTTGGTGGCTATGGTGGTTATTTCTTCTCAGCTATGAGTGTCATTGGTTTACTGAAGCTTCGAAGAACTCAACCAGACATTAAGAGGCCGATCAGGACACCCATCGTGATTGCATTGATTTTTATCATCATTTGCTTTTATACCTTAATCTTTGTCTTTATACCACCTGCTTCTCCTAATACCGCTTATCCTTATTGGCGTAAGTTTTTATTTTATTTTTTTATTGTTATTTTTGCAATTGATTAACCCGATTTATTTAGTTCCTTATACACTAACCATCATTGTCGGTTTACTCTCCGTTTTACTCTGGTATTACAAGATTCAATACAAAGATGGTCTCTCAACCTCATATAATGCAGAAATCAGTGCAAGTGGTAAAAATCAACTTTTCGATGAAGTCTTTGAAAACTATGGTAGTCTTGAAACAGATTCTACAAGTACGAAGCCCGAATCGATCATTATGAAAAAATAAATAAATAAATAAAAAAAAAAAAAAATTTATGAAATAGCTAAAGATTGTTGTGTACGATTTGCAGTGGATTTACCAGATAATTTGGCAGCTAATTCTTGTTTAATCAAATCTTCCATTCCGTTTTCTTCCCATTGAGTTTGAACCAATTCTAGTTGACGTTCTAATTTACTGGTGTCCCAACTGGCAAATTCTAGTTCAAATCGACTTTTACGAACGGCGGTCAAGATTTTGTCTTCTTCATCGTGTAATTTTCCTTGTTCAGCATGATATCTTTCAAGCTATTTATATTTGTATTTATATATTTAATATATATATATGTTAACTCTCTGATTGTGATTACTTACTTCGTTTTCTTGTTCAGGAGCCCATGAGACACGTTTGATAGGTGGTGCGGGCAGAGGTGAAGAAGGGCGACTGATATAAGGACTATAGTGAGAGTTGTGATGATAATGATGATAGGCATTATGTTTGGTTGAACTGGAAGGATAAGAAGGTGGTCTGGACGCTGGTGGTGAGTATTTGGCTGGAGGAGGTGGTGGAGGTTGACTGGTCTTGGATGGAACAGAAAAAGTAGCGGGGGTCTCTGAGGGGGTTGTTGTTGTCATTGGTGTCTTGGGTGAGTGAGGCGTAGCTGTAGTGGCAGTAGTGGTAGTAGTCGTGGTAGTAGTAGCAATAGTATTAGTATTAGTGTTGTTTGTGAACGAGGGCGTGGAATGATTCGATCTTTGAGGAGCTAAAGAACTACTCGAAGAAGGTTCTCTACCGTGATATCCAGAGGGTCTATATCCAGCCTGTGGTGGGTAAGAAGAAGGGGGTGGCGGGGGTCCAGAATAATGTCGTCTGGAAGGATAAGGTGGGTACCGGTAAGGATAAGGATAAGAAGGTGATCCTTGATAAGGTCGATGGTCATAAGAATCTCTTCGACTAATACTTCCACTACGACTGACCATGCCTACAGGTGATGGTGATCGTCTGGAATTGTATGGATAAGATGACGAAGAATGATAATATCCGTAGGAAGGCCTTCGTGGTGATCTCGAATCTGACCTTGGTGGTGGTGGTGAACTAGAGGAATAATGTCCAGGGTAATTTCTTGCTTCAGAATAACTGTAGCGGTGATCTTTTGGGTAGCCATCACGAGCAGGCGATCGAGATGAAGAATAGTGGGGATTGGGTGAATGATTTCGTCCTCCAGGATCTCTGTAATCTCGGTCTGAGCGATAGCTGTCACTGGGTCTATATGCTTCAGATCTTGGGCGGCTATAATAGCCTCGATATCTATCATCATATCCACGTGCGTATCTATCCATTTAATAACAAAAGGGGTGAGACAATGAAAAACGTCTGTTTAAAAAAAAAAAAAAAAAAGAGAAGGAGACAGCAAACCATATTTCTTCAAAAAATAAAAGGCTGATTCAAAGTCACAGGCAATAGGAACTTGTACAAGAAACTGTCTAGACTACAAATGCTTTCTTTCTTTCTTTTTTCTCTTTCTTTGAAAGTCTTCGTATGATCCTACTTGGTGTATACAGGTTAATAAAGAACTGTGGATCAGACACAAAAAGAATCAGGTTTTTATTACACATAAAAGCAGGAAACGATTTCTTGAGTAAATATAAGATATTCAAATATTGAACATTTTATTATAGAAAATGAGATCAATCATCTATCCAATGTATCCATTCAAACAGAATTAGAGTTAGATAATCAATTTTTACAAAAATGGCAGTAACGGCTCTTTTTTTTTAAAAAAAAAAAAATGGAACAAGATTTCAGTAGATTACGTATTTTGTTGTTACATCTCTTTTGATAGAAAACCTGAATGAGCAAGATATTGGTCTAATAACTGCGTTACGGCTGACCATAGCGCTTGATTTATAAGCATGATTTTAGACAGATATGTGGCTACTGGTCATTGAGTACAGCTATTTACAGGTACATCACTATCATTCAAGGAAACAAGTTTTTTCATATATATAAATATTTAAGCACATAAACCTTCCGTCAGATGATTGATAATTCACTGATGGGAAATTTGAAGACAAAATGCAAGTAGTTTGTACCACATTAATCCATCAGGTTTAACCTTGTTATTTTAAGGTTACAATTCTGCAATTTTACGATTTAGCACATCATTTTTCCAGACACAAAGCACGGGTGTTTTTGATCACTGATTTTTTTTTTTTTCATCGAGCGCGCATAAAGATAACCATTTGTCATCCGTCAACATACATTGCAATATGTGACATTTATTATACAATAAACTCGAATCATCTGCTTTACCATATAGCTATTGCGTGTTCATAGGTCTGTTTTGGAGAATATTGCGAAATCCTTTTTTTTTTATAGTGTTCACTTTATAACAATTTAACGTATATATAATTAGAAGATCAAGTAATTTTCCTTTTTGTTTTTTTGTTTTTTTTTTAATTAATATTATGCCTCTTGAAAACGCTGGAGGAAAAGTACAATGGACAACAACCACTGCTGAAGAGCACAAGTTAATTGAAGCAAGACAATTAGCACAAACTGTTGCTTACACTCCTAATCCTCAATATGAATTTAAGAAAGCAATCAAAAAAGTAGCTATCATCGGTGCAGGCCCAGCTGGTGTAAGTCTTTTTTTTTTAAAAAAAAAAACAAATAAAAAGAACTCTTATTGATTTTGTTTATAGCTCCCTACAGCAAGACATTTATTAGAAGAAGGATTGCAGGTCAAGATATTCGAAAGAAATGCTGCTTCAGGTGGAACATGGTAAATAACCCTCGAGTGCAAAGACATGGATTAATTATGTCTCTTAGGATCTTTAATGAAGACAAACCGATCAATCCCGAGTTTCCTTCTGAAATACCAACCAAGGTGGTCAAACCCAGTTTACCGCCCGAAGAGGTCAAGTTGCCTTTCAAAAAAATAAATGATATTAAAGAAGTCAAACAAGAGCTCTTGCGTCTCACACCGCCTACACCTTGTTACCGTTCTTTAAAGAATAATGTACCTACACCATTAATCAAATACAAGGATTTCGAATGGCGAAAGGATACAGTAAGGCCCCCTTTTTTTTTATTGTTGTTTACTTAACATTATATGTAGCCTTGGTTCACAACACATGACAAGATTTTGGAATATCTCCAAGATTATTCTTTACACTTTAAACTCGAAGAGATTACAGAATACAATACCTCTGTAGAAAATTTGACTGAGCTTCCAAACCAATCAGGTTGGAATGTTTTGACAAAGTCCGCTGTATTCCTTGAAGACGACAAGGTTGAAATCGAATGGAAAGAAGAGGTAAATAAGCGTCTTGATGGAGGAGAAAGCTGTTTTTGTTTAACCTTTATTTTGTTTTATAGAGTTTTGACGCTGTTGTGGTTGCTACCGGCCATTATCATGCACAATATATCCCAAACTTTTCAGGATTATCAGAATGGCGAAATCGATGGCCAGAAAACGTAATTCACTCCAAAGAGTACAGAGACCCTGAATTTTTTCAAGACAAGGTAAAAAAAAAAAAAAAAAAAAAAAAAAAAAAAACAATACGGTTGGTCCTGAATTCTAAATCGCTACAGAATATTCTCTTGATTGGAAATGGAACATCGGCTCTTGACATTGCTCGTGATGTTCATCGTCATGCCAAAAACGTTTACAATTCGGTTCGAGAGAGTGCTCATGGATTTGACGAAAAGTATCAAAAGCTGAGAATCGAATTATCAAAGTTCTTGCCCAAAAAAGTCCAACGCGTCAAGCACGTTCGCAATTTCAAGCCTGGTAATAACATTCAAGAGGCAGTAGTGGAGTTGGAAGATGGTCAGGAGATTACTGGTCTGGACTACGTGATTGTCTGTACGGGCTATCTTTTCAATTTCCATTTTTTGGAAAACTTACACGATGATACAGAGGTGAATTCGAAGCAAGAAGCGGTGGATCAGGAACATGTCTTGGTCAAGGATGGTACTCAGGTCTTTAATTTACATAAGGATATTTTTTACATTCCAAACCCTACCCTTAGTTTTATGGGTATTCCTTTCCATATTGCTACCTTTTCCTTGTTTGAATATCAGTCGCTGGCTGTCGCTCGAACCTATTCGGGTGCTGCCAGACTTCCAGATGAAGGTGCTATGCGAGTCGAATGGCTCAAGAGAGCACATGAGAAAGGCCTTGGTAGAGAGTTCCACGCTTTGGGTTCCGCTCTGGAAGCTGCTTATAAAAAGGATATCACTGATTGGTTAAACAAGGACGGAAAGAATTTAAACAAGGCAATCATCACAGAACATGGTGAAGACTGGTTAAATATTAGGGATAATAGTCTTTCAGCCCTGAAAAAGTTTTTAAATATTACTGATTAAAAAAAAATCTTTTGTATAATATCCGATTTTTTTTTTTTTTTTTTCTTTACTAAAAGAACATGTAAAAGTTGATATACGATATGGTTCATCCATGAGTTATAATGGGCATTTACTACTCTTATAATGTGAACTATCCTCAAATGCAGCAAATTTCATTATAATCAACAGTTCAGAAGAATCAGGTAAGTAAAAATCAGAAAACAATAAGCCTTTTTTAATAAAAGTCATAAAAGATCGAAAAAAAAAAGAGTTGTAGAATGCCTAGTAGAGCCCTTTTGAATTATGTTTTGAATCAATAATTATCATCAATTCTTATATTATTAAGAAATTGGAAGTTATGTAAAGCCATGTAATGGGAAGGGCGCAAATTTGGGGTACTCAAAAATTAAATGTTTTAATCACAGAAATGGAAAGAGAAGTGCACACCAAAACTTGGAAGGCCAGAAAGTGTTTTCGCGTAATGCTTATTGACTAATAAATAGCCACGGATTCGCGTACAACAAAGAGCTTACGAGTCTGATTTGTTTTTAATTTTGATGCAAGTAGATATGTTATTGTAAGATATAGAAAAAGAAGATTTCAATGATGATTATTGATGTCAACCTTGATAGAAACATATGGCGTTTTGTTTTGAAAAATAATGAAACCAACATCTTGTTTAGATTTTTATATAAATAAATATTCGTTTTAGAAAAAAGAAAATGTCATGAGTTTAGATTATTTTTGTCACAACTTGCCAATTAACATTATCCAGAATATTACATTTAATTGGCACATCTTTTTAGCGATTTTTTTTGTACCTTTTCTCTTCTTGATAGAATAGAATACAATGGTGAATTCTTTTTTTTTTTTTTTATGAAGATGGACAAGAAATTTTTTTTTTTTAATAAACGAGGCGAGAAAGTTTATGATCCAATGGAGGATGCTTTAACGCAAGCCGATGATCCCAATATAGTTTTTGAAACAATCACTAGTCGGGAAACTTACTTGAACGCTAAGCGTTCTGAGAAAACTTCTGATGAGTCTTCAGCTAAAAAGTAGCCGAAATCGAGCAATTTTAGCCTACCAGTAAAATCATACAGTGATTACAGTGATTTCACCCGGGAAACGTTCATTGACCGTATGCTTGAAAGTTCTTAAGGGCATGGACTAGTTGCTAAGGTTGCACAAAATTTGAATATTTAAGATCGTACTGCATTAAGATGGTGGCATATCTATGAAGAAACAGAAGAAATTGCATATAAAAAGAGTGAGAAAAACTCTGGCCAGGAAAGCTCTTTTACAATAGAACATTATAAGTATATTAACGAGCTTCTTGATAACGACCCTCAGTTGTATTTGGATGACATAATAAAAAGTTCGACTAAGCGACTTGAAGGATTTAGTATTTCAAAATCGCAAATGAATACCCATTTGCGAAACACAATGCTCATAATCACTGTAAAACAGCCGACGTTTGAACAATGAAGTTAGAAACTCAATAGAAAACCTATAGACAAGATATGTGTGATTCATGGAATGGGAAGATTTTGATTTGAATTTTACAAGAAATTGTATCTTCGTTGATAAGGCAGATTTTCATATCAACATGAGAAATAATTGGGCGAGATCAAAAAAAGGTAGCACTGCAGTAGTGAAGCAACCAAAAACCAGAGTTACATCTCATACAATCATTGGTGCTATTCACTCGTCTATTATCATCCATGTTGCTGTCAGAAAGCCTCCACCAAGAAAAGAAACACAGGCTGCAAAAAAAAAAAAAAAAAAAAAAAGAGGATAAAGGCTAATAATGGAAAAAGATCTGCAACTGAAATTAGTACAGCAGATCCAGAACTTGATGATGACCCAGCCGATAATAAGTCAGTACCAAAAGGTACAATTACAACGCACTTCGTCAAATTTATGAGCGAGCTTCTTGCTATCGTGGATCTAGATCAAACTTTTAAAGAAAATTATATTGTTATGGATAATGCTTCTATCCATAAATCCAAGCTGATGATACGTAAAATTGGGAATAAAGGCTATAAAGTCATGCACCTTCATCCTTATTCGCCTGAATTAAACCCCATCGAACAATTTTGGGCAATAGTTAAAGGGAAGATGAAGCGTGATAGACTTATGAATGAAGAAAATTTGTCAAGCAGGATTGGCGATGCTTGTAATGATATATCCATTAGTGACCTTTATGCCTTTTGTAATCATTCTAAGCGCCAAGTCATTAATTGTTATAATAAGACACCATTTTAGTATAAGTGTTTCTCTCAAATAAATACTCTTATGAATTATATATCATATTGTTATCATGAAAAGTCGCCAAAGAGGGGTGCCAATTAAATGCAATACTCTGGTAATATTTTTTTTTCTAAAGCGGACATTTATTTATGACTTAAGGCCAATTATTTTTGAGAAAACGCCAAATTTCATAAGCTTGACTGTATAAAATGAAGGCGCTGCACAATTGAATATTCTTGGATGTGAGCGACCACTTCGTTTACATTGTTCAACAAGAAGTCAGAGGCTATCGTCATAGCAGATCTAAGCAATCACCAGAAGCCAATCAATTTAGAATCCTCTTGAAGGCTATATGAAGTATTTTTTTTTTAAAAAAAAATAGAAATGGTGATTCCTTATTCTTCGCTCTCTAAAATTCTTTTTTAAAAGTTTGAACTCATGACGTCACGTCGTCTATTTTTATGTTAGCTGGCCAAAAGTTATGCAGCAATTGAATTGCTTTTTTGTTGCTTTTAGACTTGTGTTTCTTGGTTTCCATTTCAACACTGCGTTAAGTGTGGAATTGCGGAACTATCACTGTAGTGGTGGCAGATCCGGTTCGCAATCCATTTACCTTTTATCAATCATTATCTGGTTTAATCAAGAAGATATGTCTATGCCATCAAAAATCAAATAATTGCTATACTGCTTTGATTAGCTTTGTCGGTCTAGGTAAATATAAAAAGATAAAAAAACAAGAGATGCTTTAAATCTATGTTTATATTTTTACATTACAAAGAAGAACTTTCCTTTATCAATGCTATCAGATCAGATTTTTGTGGAGCAGTTGCCTTCTGGCTCCTTTGTTGTCGCTAAACGCATACTTTTCTCTAGGCTCTCACTTCAGGACGGTAGAAAATACACCACAGCTGTGAATATAAGCTCCTTCTAATTACTGGCCTTTTCTTGAGAAGCATTATAACTCGTTAATGCGGTATGATTTTTCTGGATCGAAACCTAAACCAACAGTAGATAACTTTTATTGAAGTGATAAATATTAAAAAGTACCAATTAAGTGTTTTATCCTAAGATTAAATAAAAGAGTCGTAGTGATGGCAGGACTTTATGAAAAACTAGGTGATCCTATTAAGACTTCCCATCTTAGTTATTAATTATGTACAACCGGAGATTGTACATCTTATGTATTACAAGTTGAGGTCTGTGTCTACAAACTCTTACTTATCTGTAATATGCAATTTTTAAGTATCATTCTATTAGATATTCGATTATATTGATCATAGATACAACATTAAGGAAAAATAAAGGCATAATATTTTATTACAAAACTGCTATAGCACCAGCATATTTGTATAGCTACAATGCTGAATATTAAAAAAAAGGAAGAAAGAATAAGGTTGATTTTATAGACGACGACCTAGCATTAGATGGTATTTTTATGATTTGATTTCTCTATTTGACTGTTCGTGAGAATTTGCATAGCAAGTTGCTTATAACATTAGTACGCATATGCACAGTCAATTCAAAAAGAAGCTAAAATTACCAACTTAAAAGTAGACCTGTGATTTTCTCTTGCGAAATTGACTTACTTCTTCAAAAATATGGAGAGATGAAAAGCCACATGCTCTAACTTACAACTACTACTTCATAAATATTGTTTTGTTTGAAGGATTCAAGGATTCAAAAATAAAATAAAAAGACAAATAACTACTTTTAGGACTCTTTTATTCTGGTCTTTCTCAAGTAATTATTCTGCCGTTTTTAGGATGATTTACATCGCCTTTATATAGATGTTGGTAATAAAAACTCTTTGCTGCATTTCTCATGATTTCACCTGAGTCGTTCTAATCCTAATTCTCTTATTGTAATCTTGTCCGATGCCTGTTATCTACTTGAATGAGTAGTTGATATTGTAACTGAATGAGTATAACATTTTACAACAAATATATTTTAGAAAAAGTAGGTAGATTTTATTTTACATCTGGGTATTATTAATGGTGGAGAATAATGTGATTAAAAGCATGTGAATTAAAGCAGGATCCTTTCGATATCGAACCGATAGTAGGACCATTAGTACTAACAATGCCAAGATTTTCTTTAGTAAGTTCTTTCTGGGTCAGTTGGGCATTTAAGACATCGTCCTAAATACACACAATAAACATACAGTTAGCATGATTGTAATAGAGATATCCTTCCTATTATCGATTACATACAAACAATGTGGCTAATAATTCTAAGTACTGGATCATTTCAAGCCTATCGTTCCAATTGGTGGGGAGCTTGGCGGAACGCTTCTCAACGAATTTCCAATGCGATTCGTTAAATAAAGACAGTTCTGACAATGTTACCTGTGTCTTTATTATATGAACGGAGTAAACCTTCAGCTTCTTAAATGTATCCAATGATTCATTCTTGTAATTAATAGCCTGTTTTTTTAATGATGCCACTCCACATTCTAATATCTTCAACGAATCTTCAATCGTATGAGACGTATGTTCCTTTAATCGACCACTATGAAATCAAAAGAGTAAATTTTTATTTTATTTTATCTTATTTGGATGTATTTCACCTTGATGATTCTACCACAATCAACTCCATGTTGTTCTGTGTTGATAATATTCCCAGAGCATCAACATTTTTGCTAGCAGGAGCACCACGAAGATCGTAGTCATAATCAGCTAAATTTAGTGTCTTGGTGGAATGGAACTCGACTTCGCACCTGTGATAGATAGATATAATAGAAACTTAAGCACATTTTTTTTTTTTTTTTTTTTTTTTTTTTTTTTTGTTTTTTACTTTTCTTCCATACTATTTGAATTCGATAAAACCTGTATTTTTTGCTAAAGACAGTATGGACGGGATTATATTTTCAATGAAATATGTTCGTTCATGATTGTCCATATATTCTGGTACAGTCTTAGCAACTAGATTGAAAGAACATAACGTATATCTTATAATATCAAGAAAGATGTACGATCGTCTGTCTAAATTATCGACATTCTTTGTCCAAAGAGTAGCATTAAATTGATCGTAGGGTATTTCTTCTAGCAAATAGATTAAATGGTGTAATATATTGAGCGATTTAAGAGATTTGTTCATCTGTTGATCTTCTTCGTATGCCAAGTATTCAGCTTTTGTTATTGGACTACTTTTTGAAAATGAGGTACCAAAGTGAAACAGTTTTATTAAGTTTGAAATTTGAAGTCTTCTCAATTTAGGCTTATGAGGGTGTTCAACGTGTACGGATGGTGAAGACAAATGGTAATTGTTTGAGCCCTCAGCTATTTCAAATTTAGACTACACAGAAACGAAATAAATATTAAAAATAGCAAGATTCAATACATTTTTAACATACATGAGTAGCATTTCCTGGGAGTGGGTTGGTCTAAATATTACTAGAAAGTGAGTATATATTTCAACTATTGATGACATAAAAACATACGAAGGTTGGATCGCCATCATTGATTTGATCAGCTTGTCTTTTTCCTAACTGTGAGATCGATGAGAATTCTATGAACTTGTCATATATTATTAATACATACTGTCTTGTTGCTAGTAAATGTGACATGATTTGGGCGAACATTGATCTGACCGTGGTTGTTTAAAACATCGGACAACTTTTCAATATTCAAGTTTTCTTGAGTTTCAGCTGGTAAATTCTGGGTTGTATTGGAAACACCCTGAGCTATAGGGGCAATATTCTCTTGGTTTTCAAGAGGAGCCTCTCTCGTGTATATATTTAACTTCAATAGTTTCTAATATAAAATTGAGTAAAACGAGAATTAATCTTATTGAAGAAAAAAAAAAAGAGCTTACCATCAATTCTTCTTCCATCATATTTACGTATTTCTTAAAAGACGCTTGTGTTTCTTTAATTTTGTTCAAAGCAGTTGACAAATCCAAAAGTATTTCATAAAAAGAATCATAAGGTTTGAGCTTGTCAAAATAATCAATGGCATCAATAAGTTTCCACTTTTTAGCTAGTGTAGTATAAAAATAATTAGTGTTAAATCTATTCATTTTGTTTAATTGTTCAAAGGAACATAAAAAATGTCTGATTGTATTACTCCGAACAAAAAGTATCCGTTGATTTTGAAAAAAATTATAAAAAAAAAAATGCAAATTTTTGAGCAATAAACCTGCATATAAAATATCATTTAAAATTTACATATATATCAATCAACATGTATATTTTAAATATATAAAGATTTGAATACCTGGTATAGCCTCCTAGTGCTCTTTTAACGGCATTACATCTTCCAGTATATTTCGGCAAAGTTTGACATAGATATCATGATCTAAATTAGCCTATTCTTCGTGAATAATCACTTCCAACTCCTCCAAATGGTTTGCCTGGTGTCTACGCTTACCAATGCGTTTTCCTAAAACATACCAGAGGTTCTCGATAGGGTTTAAGTCAGGACTTTGAGCAGGCCAAAAGTCAAAGCCCTTAATACATGCCTTGTTATTCCACCATCAAGCATATCCACCAGTACACAACCAGGTGAAAATTTCAATTCTTGTTACAAATAAGTAAATTTTCTGGTTTTAAAATCTTAAAAAATATAATACGGGTTTGTGATTGGACAAATTTTTTAAAAAAAGTGAATAGGCTTGATTGAAGGCCAGACGAGCAAAAAAAAGACACTAAATTTACTTTAAAAGTGCGAAAAACATCATTTTGATTGTTTTCGTGGGTGAAAATTCTGGTATTGCGGGCATTGTAAGTTTGAGCATTTTTTATTGGAGAAGAATTTTGTTCAATAAAAAAAAAAGAAAGCACATGTCAAAAAAAACATGTAAAAAAACTATAACATTTCGGAAATTTATTGAAATGCGTTTTTTAAAGTTCTGAATTCATTATTCGTGTTATGGATCCACCAGTAAGTACCAAACTTGCACCTATTGACAATTGAATATTCATTGTCTTCAATCACGGTTGTATGTACCATGTCGAGCACTTCAACAATGGAAAGTCTTTCCGCCAGCAAATCAATAGTTTCAAACGTTTGACGTGCAAGAAGATTTCCATTTTCATCGGTTTGATAGTTGATTGCAAGACTATCATCGGTATAAATGTAAAAGCCTTGCTTTG
>JNDS01005221.1:0-30762 GCA_000697035.1 Rhizopus stolonifer B9770
TTTTTTTTTTTTTTTTTTTTTGGTGAATAATTCTTCATCTAGAAGCCAATATTGCTTATTTCTTTATTTTTTACTTTGTCTGTACGTTCCTATATTTCTCGTGTAAGGACATGTATATAAATATATAAATATATATAAAAACTTACAGTAGCCATTTGTTAATAACTTGTTTTTGTTTTAAAAAAATAAAAAGAAAGTTCGAAAAAAAAAAAGGCACATCTTTCCCCCCCCCCAATTGACTTTAAAAACTAGAAAACGGTCACTTTGGTCATTGCAATTGTTTTTGGGCTTGTAATATTAAACTTCCGTCTTTCTTCACAGTATGAATAAGCTCGAATCGTGTGAAGGGCAACATTCAGCTTGATATGCGCAGAAGAATTGTGTATCTTGGTGTTCAGACAAGATGTTCGTACCAGATATTGAAATACTGATATCGTCTATTGGGTCTGTAGATGGTAAAGCAAAAAAAAAAAAAAAAAAAAAAAAAACTTCCTTTTATCATGGATATTGGAGTAGTTAGAATCTAGTCTTGCTTGAATAGTCAATACTTGCATTTCGTCTCATGAACGCTTTTTATTTATTCAATATAATATTAACACAAAATGATGGGCTCTGTAATTTAGTCTTTCAATATTGGCTAAATATATATATATATATATATTAAACACATTATTATAGAAGTTGAAGAGGGGGAAGGAGAACAAACACAGTTTTATAAAATATAACAGAACTAAAGAAGGGCGTAATAGGCAGAAAAGAAAGGAAGAAGGGGGGAGGGGGGAGAACTAAGGGTGTTTCACTCCCCCCCCCCAAAAAAAAAAAAAAGTACAATCCCTTGCCTTGATATGGCGCCACTTTTTTTTTTTTAGAGGTTTCTTCAGGAGATTCCATTACATCGTCTTTCAAACTAAAAGGGCGGGGCTCACGTGAAGAAACTTTATGGGTCACATTTTGTCCGTGCGTAACTATACACGTAGGACAAATAATTTCTTGGGTTCATTTTTTTGAATTATGTATTATTTTATTACAGAGAGAAAATATACAAACAGTTGTATGTGCGTGTGTGTGTATTTGTGTGTGTGTTTTTAGCGAGCAGAGACAAGATATTGGTATCTGGAAGATTGTTGAAGAACTTGCTTGGTCACAGGATGAATTATAGGTATTTTACGTGAAGGAGTTGTATAGTTTATGTGACGATTATTGTAAGGAATCCAGTACTGTTGCTCTGAGGAAGTCATGTTTGAATGCTTTTTGGTTGAAAAATAATAATGGGAAGGAGAATGATTAGGTGATGGGTAAGGTGAGGTGCGTTTTTGAATTCTTTCTCGATGTTCGGTTGCCTTTGTAGAGTGAGAGCTTGTTTATTATATTTGCTTACCTCTTCTATATCGTAAAGTGGACAAAATTCATGATCATCGTAAAAATTCCGAGCCAATTCATGCTTTGTTTGGAATTGTTCAAGTCTTGTGTCTGTAATAGTCAGTGTGTGTGTGTATGTGTGTGTGTGTGTTTTCTAATTACTTACTAGATACGAAGGACATGTTGGAAAATAAGTGAAAAAAAAAAAAAAAATGAAAGAAAGAGAGAATGAGTATATTTTTTTTTTCTAATTTTTTTTATTTTATTTTATTTTCTAAATAGCTTCTCTAAAAGAAACTAACTTTTCTCCCTTCAGTTGACCTAAGAAAAAGGGTATTAAAAATAGATGAATAAACATGATTTGACTTACTATCTTTGTCCACTGTATATCCTCCTGCAACTTCACAATCCTTCATACTGGCTTTATCGAGAATAGTTGCATGATTACAGATAATACAACCATCGATCTTGACGCTAAGCATGTTTGTTAAGATTTATGTATGTTTTTCAATTATTCTTACTTGTCATTGATAACCACATGATCCATAATAACCGAGTTGGCAATCTTTACGTTTTTACCAATAACACAGTGAGCACCCACACATGATTTCTTGACGGATGATTTCTCATCGATCTTTGTATATTCGCCAATCACAGAGTCATTGCCCACTTGAGTTCTAGGGGCTACTTCTGCTGTAGTTGGTTGACGCAAAATAGGAGTACCTTGCTTTGTCACCTGTTCATCCGCAGTCAGTTTCTTTTCCTTTTTTTTTTTTTTTGTTTGTTTGTTTGCTCAACTTACATAACGATTGAGCTCACTATAAGTACTGATGGTATTACCACGACCACAGAAACCACCACGATAGACGTGTACATAAGATTTAATTGGACTTTTAAAGCTTGAGTCAGTGGGATTGTTTGTAAATGAGTCATCCAGATCTGTCGATTGAGTTGTAGACAGGGATAATGCATTGGCAAGGAGATCATGGTAAGTAGACGAGTCTATTATACATATTAATCTTTCTTGTTTCATAAAAAGAATTCTTTACACTTTTCAATCTCTTCTCTTTCAACCAATTTTCTTTGATATTGACATTTGACGAGCAAAGGTATCAGATCTTCTGAAATACTTTCTACATTTTCTTTATCAGCCATCATATCCATTACCCATTTCTTAAAGATGTAAAGATGAGCATCCTGTAAATCTGTGTGAACTCGTACACGAGAAAATCTATCATTAATTTAGAACAAATAAAAAAAATAAAAAGGTCCTTACTTTTTTAACAATGACATGCGCATAGAGAAATCATCATCTTCTGATCTATCCGCTTTATAAACAAGTGCATGATGAGTGGGATCAATGCCCACATAAGGCAATGGTTCTAGAATATTGAAATAAGAACTTGGTTTCTTTTTTTTTTTTTTCAATTTCAATTACCGTCATCCTTTGATGCTTCTGTCAATCCTTGTTCATAGAATAATGCAGTAAAAGTGGGATCATAAATACGGTGTGCATCAAATAAATCGCGAGGGTTGAGGTCTGTAATAAGATCACAAGGAATGACAATGAAATCCCTCTAAGAAAAAAAAAAAAAAAAAAAAACTGTCAATAAACACACATACACAAATGTATATATTTGTTGAGTCGACTTGCATCAATTTTATCTTTAATGGTTCGAAGTGCTGCAGCTGTTCCAATATCTTCATCTACACTGGCTACTGTACAGTGAACATTGCCTGTATATCCTCGAAGGTAAGCTGATAATTTCTGTGTGGCATTGCCTACAACAATAGCCTCTATAAACATGTTAATTGCTGACTTGTATATATATATATATATATTACCATGAATGCCAGCCTTTTCAAGCCATTCCAAAGTATAAGAAATCACTGGTTTATTTCCGACGGGTAACAAAGCCTTTGGTAAGTTGTCTTCTTCCGAAATAGGATAAAGTCTATTCATGGTTTATTTTTACTTGTTTATTTTACTTGTTTACCTGTTGCTACTTCCATATCCAGCCAAAATGACAGCTTGAAACTCGCTTACACGGTGTTGGTGGTGTTTAGGTTTTTCAAAAAGCATAGTTTTGGTGACAAGAAGGTAGAAAAAAAAAAAAAAAAAAAAAAAAAAGATATTTTTTTTCGAAAAGAGAGTCACGTAGCAAATGACATAATTTATTGAATGAAAGGGTAAAAATGCTTCTTTTGGAAAAGAGAGAGAGAGAGAGAGAGAGAGAAATAAATAAGGGAAATATGAACAAGATATAGACAAAGGGATTAGAATAACCAAGGACGAAAGAATGATTTACAAATAGATTGGTTATATCTTGGCTCATCTAGTGAATCGAGATCAAATAAGAGTTGATGAGGTAATAAACTCTCGGCTGTTGGTAAAAGAAAATCATCATCATCTTCTTCTTGTTGTTGTTTAACAGGGGCCTCTCCCGGAAGACTAAAATGTCTAAAGGTACAACGAGCGCCATAGGGACATGCACCTGACTTGTCAAAGGTACGGCACTTTTGTGTCTTGTATTTTGGGTGGCGTTCGATCTCTCTCAGATCCTGTGCTCCGTGTGCATACTGACACTTTGAGCCATATCTGCATTGATTCGTTTCTTCCCAGTTGCGACATAGTTCAGTCTTATAAAGATTCTTTTTCTTTTCGTTCGCCTTGTTCTTTTTGGGGTATTCAATCAATGAGTCATTATCAGAATCTGCTTCCTCTTTTACTAATCAATCTGTATTATTAACTTTACTTTTTTTTAATAATCTTACCATTCATTTCACGTTTCTTCAATATCTTGTTTTGAAATGATTGAGTAGAGTGACTCGAATCACTTTCCTCTTCCGAAAAACAAACATCATGACTCACCATGGATTTAGGCTCCATTGGCTTGGTTAAGTAAAAATTATAATCAAAAAAGGTAGACATAGCAAGAATAAATAAATAATTAAAAAAAAAAGAAAAAGAAAAAGAAAAAAAAAAGGATCTCGCTTTTATATGTTTTCCAGAGTCAGTCCACTTTCTTCTTAGAAAATGGGAGATCATTCTGGGTCGTAAGATACTTTTTTTCATAAACCGATTTACAGCCTGGACCCTATTGGATAAACAATCAGAGCAAGTGATCGTTTTTGATTTGTTTTTTTGACTGAGATCAAACAAAGATGGATTGAAGGGACCTCCTGTTTATGCATCAAGGTACTCCTTCTCTTTGTGTAAGGGAAATACTTCAGCCATATTATTTTGGTTGTTCAATGGCTGGATTTAAATGATAATCAAATAGACATCTTTAGTCAGCAAAACACTAATTTCTAAAGAAGTTGACACGTCTTATATTTTAGCCGTCCCAAAAAAAAAAAAAAAAAAAAAACGGATGGTTTCCGATTCGTGTTCTCAAGTATCAAGTATTCGAATATGAGTCATAATCTGATTTTATTCACAATCTTTGCATCATCGTTTCGTAGTAAGCTTTGATTTCATCTTTTGATGTTTCAATGGATTTCCATTTTATAACCAATCCAGTTTCCCTGTCAGGTTTAGGAATAACATGAAAGTGAACATGAGGAACTGCTTGATTAGCCAGTTCACCATTATTCTTTTTTTTTTTTTTTTGTTTTTTTGGTTTAAAAAAAAAAAAAAAAAAAAAAAAAAACAAAAGGTAAGAATAATACATTCAATGTATCAATGACTTACTTGAATAATATTGTATTGAGAAAATTGGCCTGCTAAAGCAATCTTCTTTGCAACAGGTAATACATCAGTCAAATATTCATCTGGTAATTCATGCATGAATTTTGCATGATCTATTGTAACCTTGCATAAGTCAATTTTTTTTTTTTTTTTTTTTTTTACGCTTAGGAATGATTAACTAATAAATGCAAGTTATTTTCTTCAATTCTCATTTTATCTTTATATATATATATATTTATTTATTTACAGAATGTCCTTCACTGAGTGGTTCAATGTCCATAAAAGCAAAACTTTCATTTTTACTTTAGAAACGGCATTTTTTTTTTTTTTTTTTTTTTTTTTTACTGCACTCAATCAGACTCAGATGGCCCAGCCAATTTTTTATTACTTTCTATAAACCAAGTGATCCCAATACACCATTTGCTTTACTAACTAATCCCAACAATGTTTTTCCTATTGTATTTAATATTTCTTGTTGCGTTGTAGTCTATTATAGAAATGAGTTTTTTTTTTTTATATTTTTATATTTTTCTATTTTTATATTTTTATATTTTTATATTTAAAACTTACACTCATTGGACAATCAAAGTCAACAGAACTAGAGTAAGGCACATGTATATTAAAGCTAAAAAGTTTAACGGTAGCTACAACCTTGTAGTCTAAATTGATTTTTTGTTGTGTTGCACCACCCACACCACAGTCTGATAGTAATTGAGTCGCGATAGTTTTACTGTTATTATTCGAAGCATCAATAGAGATCAGAAAAGGGAATTGAATATTAGTGTGTGCATTGGATGAAATATGAAGATCATTCAAAGTCCCTGAGCCAATCGAAGTATTATTGAATCCATGATAATAAACCTAACAACATCAGTCTATTTCCCTCTCTTTAAGCCTTACTTGTGCATCCAGGGAAGAAAAAGTGACACTTTCAATATTAGGGTTATTTACAGTGAATCCCAGATTCAGATTCAGATTCAAGACAGTGCCATTCACTGCAAATGATGGTGTTCCTTGAATGCCTGTGAAATCCACTTGCGGTGATTTGAACATGGCAGCTAAAACGATCACTACAATCACAATGGCTAATATGAGTAGAAAAAGAATGCACATGATCCATCTACACCATAATGGGCAACATGTGCAGCATCCACAGCATACTCTATCACAGCAAGACCTCGGTGGTATCGTGTTATATCTTGCATATTTCTCTGTGTTTTCTGCGTATGGGCCGTTTTGGTTGATATTATACATTGGGTAGGCGTCGTAACTAGGATAAGGATTCTGTTGTTGTTGCTGAGGATAATAACTCGACATTTTTTTTTTAAAAAAAAAAGAAGAAAAGGGAAATAATTAGACTTCAAGACAGGATAATTATGCCTCATTTATATTCTGTAATTAAATAAAGTGTAGCCACAGAAGCCAATCATACATGCGCGGTTCCTCATTACTTAATTTTTAGGTTACACTTGTTACACGGCGATCTTGCTAAATGTAAAAAAAGATAGAAAAGCTTAGAAAACAATCTTAATATTTGATCTCTTTTTTTTATTCTTAATATCACAAGTAGTAGATCCATCTCAATCCTTCAGAATATCTACTAATTGAAAAAAAAAAATGAAAAAAAAAGGAAAAAAAAAAAAACTCATCTGTGTTACAGTGTTTAAAATTATAATGAAAAAGGAGGAAACAAGATGTACAAAAGGATTCGTTGAAAGAAAAACAAGAGTTTATCGTGAGCCTTAAATTAAATAAGTAACAGGATCTGTAGGAATCAATGGCCCCGATACTATATTTACACCTAAAAATGAACTGGTCATAACTCGTGTTTGTATCCTTGTTTCGAGTAATTTTATGTTTCAATTTTGGTATTTTTTATCAAATACAGGGGGGGGGGGGGGGGGGGGGAGGGAGGGGTTCATATTTTTAGTTTATCCTAAACAGTGTCAATTTAAGGTGGACTAATTTTAGGCACCATGAAATCAGGAGGAGAAATGATGTCACTCTTTTTTGACTGATTGGCTGTTTCTCAATTCTGTTTATTTGCTGCTTCACTGCAAAATTCAATGTGCCAAGTTAATGTAACCAAGTACCTTTTTTTTTTATGCATTGAAGTTGATTTAAAAAACCGCCATTCTTTTTTTTTTTTTTTTTTTTTTTTCAAAACATAGTATGAAAGCTTTTAGTAGCCGTTTTAGAATAAACTCAATGACCTTCTATTATTCTTATTTCAGTGATGGTAAGCTGTAATGAATCCAACACTACTTTTTTCAAATTGAAAAACTATCTGTTGCTTTGCATAACATAGAATTTACAAAAAAAAAAAAAAAAATACACTACGCAAATACGATCACTGTATATTCATTCACAAAAGATATTGGATTTATTATTAATGGTTCTTGTATTTCAATAAAGATAGATCATTTGATGCAGCTTCAGCATACAATAGTAAATTGTTTATTGTACAAAGAAAAGAACGTTGTTTTGAATTATCAAATCTCGAGTATATTACATTGCCCAAAAATTATACATTTCAATATATAAGCTGTATACCTATTTCATCAGCCATAACAAATAAATCACTTTTTTTTTTCTTTCTTTTAACTCGCTAGTTACACAAAATCAAAGTTTTTTTTTACCAATGTTTTATACGCGTTGGCTTCTGACAAAATGTTTCTTTGTTTGTCAAGGTAATGTTTGGCTTTACTGTAAGATTACGAGAGAGAGAGAGAGAGAAAGGGAGAGAGAGAGAGAGAAACCTTTTATTCTTACTAAAGTTTTACGATACCATCTGACTGCTGCAATAGTAATTGCTTTGATTCATATTGCCTTGGGTATCTTTCCTTTAATTCATTCTGTATTTTCTTTTCTTCATCTGTCAATGTCGGATCATACAAAGAACGAACTATAGTATTTTCTGGCATTGTTTCTTCTTCTTTTTCTTGATTCAGTTGCTGCTGCTGCTGCTGTTGTTCTTGTTCTTTCTGTTGTTCTAAGGCTATTTTTTCTTGGCTAAATTGATGCATACGGGCGTATATTGTGTCTATTTTCGAACGTAACTGAAATAAATCTTCTTGAACATCCCATCTTTCACTTTCAATCTTCCGACGCTTCAACTCTATTAAGCTTTCTTTATCTCTAAAATGGCGTACTCGTTTTGTGAAATGTGAAATCTTTGTGTGGATTAAATGAGTCATCAATTGTTGTGTTTCTTGTTCTGTTGTGTCTTCCATCTCCACATCCTCATTCCTCTCTTTTGGCTCATGAATAGTTGAAAATCCAACCTCTGGCTTCACATTCGCAGCCAAAAAGGCTACGACGGACATGATCGGGTTATCTACTTTGGCCACGCCCAACTCAAACAAACCACTTTGTTTGATCTCAGGATCAACACGAGGATCTGATGTGGGTAATTTCAAATAACGGAGAATACATGCCTCCCGGTTTTTACTGGACACGTGTTCTGCAATCTTGTCCCAATCGGTAGGGAACATATCTAATCCCTCTAATAACAACATGTCCTCTTGTTCTGTCCAATCTTGCTTTCTCTTGTATTCATCCTTTTTCTCTCCTTCCGGCAGCTGGTCTGCTTCAAAGCATGTCAAACAAACAAAATAACTCTTATTTTGATATCCTTCATATCTAGTCTTGTTACAAGACCCACATACTTTGTTTTGTTGGCTGTCGTAAATATCGTCGCGTAAATCCAGATTGGTACAGAAGAGTAACTTTTTTTCAACATTGCCCCTATCTAATACAGCTGAATCCTGTGCGCTTTTGTTCATTTCAACATCGATGTTTGGTGTGGGTGAGTTGAATGGTTCTGATTCGGACGATAAACCTTGAGATAATTGTGCAATGATTTTAATTTGACCAGTAAAAGGAGGTCCAACAGCAGTTGGTTTTGCAGTAGGGTCCATCTAAGAAAAATGATTGATTTGTTTTGTGTCTTTTTATGTGTATATATTGCTTTCTCTCTCTCTCTCTCTTTTTTTTTTTTTTTTTTTTTTTCTTTACCTGATAATTAATAAGACCCCATTGTTCAAGAAATCCATGAACACGAATGATCGTACACACATCACCTGTCATATTTCTTCTGCAAGCTGTCACTGTCAGATATTCTAAAGGATTCAAGCGATATGTGTTGACCATGAAATCACGGTATTCTTTATAAATCCTGGGTGTTTTGGATTTGTTTTTATTGTTGAAGAATTCAGGTAATCCACGAATTTCGTTTTGATGAATCGTTGACAGGTCAAACCAAGCAGAATAAGAAGGAAGGATGACTTCATGTTGTTGAACTGGCAAAAACGGACGCGCAACTAATCTAGGTCGCTTTGTTACCGACATTTTGTTGGAAGTTTTTGGGGGAAGAAAATGTGTAGAATAACGGAGATTGAATGAAGCGACGGTTGTAAATGCTCCCCCCAATGGCTGACAAGCCACAGTCTTCCTCCCCCCCCCCTTGTTTGGAAGGACTAGGAAATAAAGCTCTCTTTTTTTTTTTGACAATTTGTTCAACCCTGGGAGCAAGAAAAAAGAAAAAATGTTGCAGCATATTCGCGTAATGGCAGGTAAATAAACATTTTAATGTTAAGCCTTCCCCCTCCCACTCTAAACGATATTGTAAATATAGTTCAAACTTGTAGCCGACGTTCTCTCCACATGAGTCGTTCATTATCTTTTGAAAAGACTTCTTCCAATGTCCAATCAGCAGCAGAACAATTGCAATTATCACCCAGCGTATTAGCTCAAGCATTGACACATAAATCTTTTAAACACGGAAATGTTCCCAACAATGAACGCCTTCAGTTGTTGGGTCGTCGTTCCATGGAATATTTTGCTGTAGACTTGAACAATGCCAAAAATGCCGAAGAATTAACCAAGATCATCAAGCGCAATTTTGGACTTCGACACTTGGGCGCTCGATTCGATGCTTTGGGTTTAGAACAAAATGTGCAGTACAACCTGCCAAGCAATAAGACAACCCCTTTAGTAAAGAGTCAAGCAGTGCAAGCCTTGGTAGGTGCAGTATATCACGAACATGGATTAAGTGCAGCAAAAGAATTTGTAAAGAAGAACATTTTTGTTTAGAAAAAAAAATAAAATCCACACACAAGCTTTTTTTTTTTATTTTTTTTTTTTAGTAATTTAACGATAAGGATGTTCGGATTGCAAGTTTCTATTTAAAAGATCAATATACAGCTTATCTTTATCAAAATATATATATATATAATTACCTAGCAAGTTCAACTTCCCACTTGTCACCGTTGGCCAAAAGCTTTTCCTTGTTGTAAAGGAGTTCTTCGTGAGTTTCAGTGATATATTCGTAGTTGGGTGTTTCAACAATAGCATCCACTGTTGTACATATTTAGTATTTCTCTATTATTATGTAAACACATTCCACTTACCAGGACAAGCCTCTTGACAGAAACCACAGTAACTAAAAGTAATAAATTTAAATTACATCCTATTGGTACAATTATCTCTGTAACTTACATGCACTTGGTCATATCAATATCATAACGTGTGGTACGACGAGCACCATCCTCTCTAGGTTCTGCTTCAATGGTAATAGCTTGAGCAGGACAGATGGCCTCACACAATTTACAAGCAATACAACGTTCTTCACCTATAAAAAAATGAGTTAGCTTTTTTTTTTTTTTTTTTTTTTGCAAAAACTCACCAGATTGATAACGACGAAGAGCGTGTTCTCCACGGAAACGGGCAGAGAGAGGACCCTTTTCAAATGGATAGAAAATGGTGTAAGGAGGACGGAAGAAGTTTTCGAGGACAACCCACATACCACGCATAAGTTCTGTCAAAAGTAAATGTTGAGCGGCAACGTCAAGAACACCAGGAGGTTTTCCGGAAATCTGATGACTGACGTCTTTGACAGGGGAAGCATGTTGAGCAATGCGAGAAGAACTGAATTGGGCGAGCTGACTTCCAACAGGTGCTGCAATAAAACGAGGAGCTGTATGCAATAAGGGTTATTATTAAAAAAAAAAAAAAAAAAAAAAAATTTTTTTTTTATCTATTTAACTTCAAATGTCTACAAAAAAGAATTTTGTCATTGGAAGTCGTAAATCACAACTGGCTCTTGTTCAAACACACCTGGTGCGTGATGCACTTCAAGCAATATATCCTGATCTTGAATTTACCATTGAAGCCATGTCAACCACAGGCGATAATATTTTAGACAAAGCGCTTAGCAAAATTGGTGAAAAGGCTTTGTTTACCAAAGAGTTAGAGATTGCCTTGGCTGACAGAAGAGTAGATTTTGTTGTTCATAGTCTCAAGGACTTACCTACTGTTTTACCACCTGGTATGCAAATTGGTGCTATTATGGAGCGTGAAGACCCCAGAGATGCTCTTGTGTTGAATGAAAGAAACAAGGGGAAAAGTTTGGAAACTTTACCAGCAGGATCTGTTATTGGTACCAGCTCACTTAGAAGAGTTGCTCAGTTGAAACGAAGATACCCTCATTTAAAATTTGCTGATGTGGTAAGTGATAATAAAGTTATTGTACAACAAAACTGACTTGTTTATTGTAGAGAGGTAACTTGTAAGTTATCAAGTCTCAAGAAAGAGGAGGGACGAAAAAATTAACAATTGTATAGGAATACTCGATTAGCAAAGTTGGATGATGAAAACGGGCCTTTTAGTGGCATTATATTAGCTGTTGCTGGGCTTGTCAGATTAAACATGAGTGACCGTATTTCTCACAAATTATCTTCTTCAGAATCATTATATGCCGTGTCTCAAGGAGCGTTAGCTATTGAATGTAGAGAAGGCGATAAAGAGGCTTTGAATCTGTTAAAGACTTTAAACCATGAAGACACCAGACTCGTTTGTTTATCTGAGCGCTCCTTAATGCGCACATTAGAAGGTGGATGTAGTGTACCCATTGGTGTCAATTCAAACTTGGAAAACAATATACTTCAGCTTCATGGTTTAGTGGCTAGTCTCGATGGACAAAATGTAGTAGAGTACAAGGATGAGGTTAATCTCCAAGGCGAAGAATCTAAAGAAGCAAGAGAGGCGTTGGCAGAAAAACTCGGTCATTCTGTTGCAAACAAATTATTACAAGATGGAGCAGATAAGATATTGGCCGAGTTGGCACATAGATAATTATTTTCATTTCAAATAAAAAGTATAAATATTGTATTCATAAATCAACAACAGAGATTTGAATAGCATATGATGATGAAAGCTTCTTGTGCCTTGATTTAATCAATTCTATTAAAAAGCAGTGAATAATACAAACACACAATTCGTATAGGCCAGGAAATATAGAAAAAGTTGAATTGAATTCATTAAAGTATCAATTTTCAGAGGGTTTGTTTATTATACACTTCCTTGTGATAAATTGTGAACAAATTGTCGGGAAATAAGCACAAATAGTGATTAAAACCCCTTCTTTCCCGCTTAAAGTAACACGACTAAACCCCTTTCCTTTCTTTTTCTTTTTTTTTTTTGGGTTTAATTACAACAATGGAGATCTCGAATGGACCACTTTTTACTACGTCAACAGGCCTTATAGATAGCATTGACAGTATGTAAATTAGGAATAATGCATTACACTTGCCTGTATAACTCAATACATGTTTAATAAAGAAAGTCTTATGGTTGTTTTAAGAGATGGACGTAAACTCATTGGTATTTTAAGATCTTTTGATCAGTTTGGTAAAAAAAAAAAGCATCTTTCCAGAAAGATATATATATATATATATTGACCCGTTAAGGATAAATCAGCCAATCTAGTCTTGCAGGATACTATTGAACGAATCTATGTTAATGGTTGTTATGGAGATATTCCCAGAGGTGTGTTTTTAATTCGTGGTGAAAATGTTGTTTTACTCGGCGAAATCGTAAGTGAAACAATGCAATACTTCTCTTCTTACAAAAAAAAAAAAAAAAAAAAAAAAAAAAAAATTGCAGTGTTACCAGTGAGGAAAGGTCGAGCCGTAATCAAGGATCTATTGAGTAATCGAAAGTTGTTCATTATAAGAGTGGGGGAGGGATTTTATTATTTTTTTTAAAAAAAAAAGAGAGAGAGAGAAGGGAAAGGGTCCAAATGTCAATATTTTTTTTTTTTTTTTTCTGCAACCCCGTTGTCTCTCAAAAAAAAAAAAAATAAGCAGCGAGTGTCCGCAGCCTATTGCTGATGTCACCTTCGGAGATTATTTTACCATTTTTGGAACTCGGTGACTTCTTGCGAACTTTTTCCTTGTCAAATTTTTTTGTTGCCCTTGCTTACCCATTCATCATGCTGGCACTTGGTCGCTCTTTCGCAACTCTTTCTATTATTCCAGGAACAAGATTAGCATCAGGTATTTAAAGAAAGCAAAAAAAAAAAAAGAAACTTTTTCTATTGAAAAAAAAAAAAAAAAATAGAATACCCATTTTTTTCTTCTTATTCAAACAAACAGTCCGTGCTTATGCTACAGTTGGAGAAAAGAAATTTAGACACTCAGCACTTAATGAAGACATTGTTCCTGATCTGAAAAAATTAGACAATATTCTTGATTACCCCACCGAGAAGCCCAACTCATTAGAACAAAAGAAGACCTTTACACCTCATCGCCCTAACGATGTGGTGGTCAACACAGTCACTGATATTATCGACACCCATCTTAGTTCCTTTGAACAAAATGATTTGATGAAGAAGGCACTTGTTGTAAAGCGAGTTGTGAACATGAACGGCAAAGGTAAACAACCTTCGATGTATGCCCTTGTGGTTGTGGGTAACGGAAATGGCTTGGCTGGTTACGGGGAAGGTAAAGACGAAGAGGCTGCCCGAGCTGTTCGTAAGGCTACCAACCGTGCTATCAAGAATATGAGATACTTTGATCGTTACGATGACCGTACACTGTCTATGGACATCACTCACAAATTTCACGCCACCACATTAGAAGTCCGTGCTAGACCTCCAGGATTCGGTATCCGTACCAACCACTACGTGCACGAGATCTGTAAATGTATTGGTATTAAAGATATCAGCGCTAAAGTCAGAGGATCAACAACACCCATGAACGTTATCAAAGCTACATTTGAAACGTTGTCAAACACAAAACAACCTGAAGATATTGCAAAGATGAGAGGAAAGAAATTGGCTGATGTTCAACATGTATATTTTGGTGGAAATTAGAAATATCCCCCCCCCTTTTTTTTTTCTAACAATAAAAAAGAGAAAAAAAATAGAGAAAGAGAGAGGAAAATAGAGCATTTATTTTTATATTTCCATTGCCAACCCTTGGTTTTCATCTTTGTCGATCAAAAACAACTCGCTCATATTTGGAATAGGATCATATTGTTCATAAGGCGATCCATTCAACCCATACGAAAACACATCTTGGTTTTGAAATTCCACATCTGAGAAAATAACAGATTGTGGTTGTTGTGGATAAAAAGTGGATGGTTGTGATGGATAGACTTTAGACCAGTCTGTTTGGCTGTCCAAAAACGACATGGAGAGTGGTCGAGGCTTTTTGTTCCCCTCTATTGAACTAGATCTGTTGTGAAAGTAAGCAGAAGAAGGCCTTCTTCGATTTTGTTCGCTAAAGTATTTTACAGTTTCAAGAGAGGGGGACTGCATGGATAAAGTCTGAACCATGCGCATTGTCGATAGATACCATCTGTTGGCTATGTTTTTTTGAACTGGATCCTCTGTATGAAGTATTTCGTATTGATGTATGGCCGCTGCTGCAGACAGACAGTGTATTGGGTGTTGAACACCACGGATGGGTAAGGTGAATACATGTTCATGAAACCTCTTTTGTAAAGATTCTATAATGCTTGTGATGTTTTGAGCAGCATTGATACACAGTCTTCGATGAGGGTAAGGTATAAAGTTGTATTCTGTTTTGTCGGGCTGCATTTCTATGTAGTCTTGGTGCAGTAAGATGATACAAAAGTAGTAGGTCATATATATAAGTCCAACAAAAGGATCTTGCGCAGCTTGTGAATCTGCAGAAAAATCTTGAGAAATTTCAAAGAAAAAGTTTTCTAAATGAGTGTGGATTGAAAATAACCATGATTGTTCCTCTACTATCTCTTCTTTTGTTCGGTGATTGCCTTGTGTTTGCTTTTTGATTGTAAAGCGTCTAATGACAGAATAAGTAACGGATAGTATTTTGCATAGCTGAATAAATATGCTTTGATTTGCGATTATATCTTCATGCGTTGAGCTTCTTTCTGAAGTGGCTGCAGGATAGCCAGTACTGCACTTTGAAGCGTCAAAGTAAGTGGTACGTCCTTGTTCGATGCTCATAAAAAGATCATAGGTAAAGACAGCCCAGAAGGTTCTCTTGCTAACCTCTGCTTCTATTCCTTCTCCTTCTACTTCGGACAAACCCAAATCGAGACACATCCGAGCAGCCATTCCCAAATAAGCATATGATCTATGAAAATATCCTATCCTTTGAAAATACTCCTGGTATTTCACTAATAGCACAAGTGCTTGAACCGTTGAAACTCTTGGTATATCAAGAAAATCGTCCAACAAACCAAGTGCTTTTTGATAATAAGAATATCCGGGTGGTATTAAGTTGTTGCCGCTGTAATGTGATTGATCCAAAGACCATTTTGAGGCTATTGCACACATGGCATACAATAATAAACGAGACGGCGTATTTGATGTGCCATTCATCTGCTTCATAAATGATGATTTGTGTACTATGAGGATGTGTTTGTGTACATATTCAAAATAAACTCCAATCAAGGATTCAATTTGAGAGAGTGTTTGTTTGTCTGCTTCAAAATGCTCTTTCATGGGAGTTTCTGTGCCGATAGAGTAAGACGAAAAGGAAGCTCCAGTAGAAGAAAGTGGGGAATCGCATGTTGAAGAGGCTTCAAGCTGGGTATCGTAATAATGGTTATTTTTGATCGTTGGTATCCTATCCTCTCGTGATCGTAAATCATTTACATAGACTGCTTGTCCGATTTCGTTCACAGTGAATCTATCTAGTTGAGAGTTGAGATGATCTGTGGTATAAGGTGCTGAAACAGAAACAGAAGAGGCTACTTGTATGAATATTCATTTCTCTTTTATTACAATATTTATACCTTCTGCTTGAAAATCAATTTTTAAAGATCCGTTAAATAACCCTTGGACGGGTGGGGTCGCAGTGGACCTTAAAGCATCTTCCACTCTTTGAAGTCTGTTTTCCACGCTTTCCATGTATGACTTGGGTAGTCCTTTTCTCGGCATTTTCACAAATAGACATTCTGTGTTTGTTCTTGAACACCGTGCGCAGGGTTGTTTGCCGTCACATTTGACCTACTTACGACTCCTTTGTTTATATTTATCGTTTTGATAACCAAAATAAAATGTAACCTTTCTTTTTCTGCAGTCATCGCAGGCTCGAGAAGTCTTCATTCTTTTATTAAGAGATTTGCTTCTTAAAGAAAAGATTCCGCTCATTTCGAGATGTTAAAACAAAGAAGGAAAAAAAAAAAAACCTTATTTTATATTATAAGAATTTTAAATAAATGTATTTGTGTAAGTGTGTGGCAAATAGAAGGGAAAAAAAGCATGCCCGTAATAAAGCAGCCCTATTGTTTACGTTGTGAAACTGCACCTTTTATTTTTCAATATCCTTTCCCTTTTGTATAGGTTTGATATCTATACCATTACTAGCAGCAATAACACGCATAATATCTGTTAAAGAAACAACCCCGATTGCCTTCTCTCTCTCATCTACAACCCATACTCTGTGTGATTTTGTAGCTAATAATTTCGCCACCGCAAAACCTAATGTTGTATCCAGGCGGACATCAAAAACTGGTATCCGATCCTACACGCAAAGAATGTTGGCCCACGTACATTTCAAGTATTACCTAACAATCTACCTGTCCGTCTTCAATTCCCTGTTGTGTACGAATAAGGCTGACAAACTGGAAACATGTATCCCACAAAAGCTGGTGACGGTCACCTTCCATGACAAACTAAACATAAAATAGTGTTCTGTCTGTACTACACTTCAACTTATATCTCGGGGCTTATCTTACCTTCACATCTGTCATACTTATATTTCCAAGAACCATTCCCATATGACCGAGCACTGCAACTGAGGATACACCATATTTACCTTTTTAAAAGAAAAGGTGAGAACATTGTTAAAAGTATATATATATATATATATATAACGTTCACGCGTTACTCATGATGGAAAGGGCATCAATCACAGGCGAATCTGCATTCACACCAATCACGTCTGATACTCCGAGGCCCAGCTGGCGTAACTAGGTTGACTCACTTTTAATTTAAATTTAAATATGGTTCTTATCTTTGAACTTACTGTCTTGTTCATGGTGGTCTCAACATCTGAAAACTTGTGCTGATTCATGTAAAGATACTTGACTACGGAGGATTGAGACAATATTCCCTATCGAAAAAAAAAAAAAATGATGAATTGACTGATTCCATTCATTTCATGTTTAGCGGTTACTTTTATGGATCCATCAGGGTTCAATACACAAACTGCTCAGGTTTACTAGATTTAGTAAGTCTGACTTTTTTAAAAAAAAAAAAGTGTGTTTTTTTTTTTTTTTTTTTTTTTTTTTTTTACCTCTGTGTATACCATAAGCAAACTCTTCTACAGCTGACAAAAGTGCTGCTTCAGGAAGGATTGAATAAAAAGGATTCTTTTGAGACAAGTCTGAGGAGGAAAAAAAAGTGAGTGGCAAATTTTTCATTGACTTTTTTTTTTTTTTACCACTAGCTAGCTTGACCGGGATTTCTTTTCCTTCAGCTGCTCGGCGAATTATATCATTCATTTCCAAGTTCGTGTTTTCCTTTACATCCTCGATACCGGGTGGTGATATGTTCTGTAACACCAACAAAATGTAAGCAACTACATCTCCATAATCAAACATGCCGACGTAAGATTTAGAATGAACAATGGTATTTTCAGAAGACTCCTTTGTTTTTGCATCAAGAACAGGAGCAGAAGTAATATTGTTTTTGACAAGTATATTGCAAGCCTCTTCAACAGGCAAAGAACTTTCACTTGGGAAGAATTACATTAGCATTTATGCAGGAAAAAAAAAAAAAAGCTGTCTTACATTGTAATCACTTTTTGGTCTTCAATCAAAGAAGAGGCCTTTACCAACGTCCAGTCATGTGCTTCAGTAGTTATTCCTTCTCTATGAGCAGGCATTTTATAATAATAAAAAAATAAAGATAGAAAATAAAGATTTTCTTTTTTTTTTTTTTTTTTTCATGCTGTAAATGTCTGTATTTGAAAGCAACGGTTTGAACCAATCCTGGGAAATGTTTCACAAAAATTGAAGAGCTGCTCTTTCTTTTTTTTTTTTTGTTCCCATAAACGTAAAGATTGTTGAAATTATCATCAGTAACTTAAAATTTGAATTCATTTGTTTAATACAGTACTGACAAATTTTGTCTGTTGAAAAAAAAAAAAAAAAAAAAAGTCATTTTCAGAAAAATAAATGACGCTAGCTAAAAAATAATTGGCGGTTTGTTATGAATCTATTATCGTTTTCGAAAAACTAAATTGTCGTATTTTGCCAAGTCAACCTGCCATTTCTTTGGATTAAACGCCAGACTAAATAATCTTGGCCTTCATTAACAGTTTTTCTCCTTATTTCTGAAATAATATAGTAATTGTTGACTATTGATTTTTTACTATTTCATTGTACGTATCCATAAATTAATTTAGGCACACACAGTGAGGCTTTTATGTGAATTTTTTTTTGGTTAATATCAGCCAAGTGCTGACCAAGTTGCGACCAAATACTCTGCTATCTAAAATGCTACAAGCCTAAGTATTTTATAACAATTCCTCATTTTTTCAATACGTACCCGTCAAATCTCTCTTCAAAAGAAAACAATTCTTGACTTTGTTAAGCTCATTTAGTCTGATTCATATACTTTATAATCACACCAAAACCATTCAAAAGGAAGAGTTACAATGACTTCAAAAGTCGTTTTAGTGTATTTCTATTTTTTTTTTTTTTTTTTTAGTTTTACTGACATAGCTTTTAATATATGCTTGCTATACCATCACTTTGCACATCAAAAATATATTTTAGGCTTCTCTGATAAAAGCAGTATCTTTCATTAGTCTAGAACTTTTAGTTTTTCTTGTACAAAAAATGCTATTTAGTTTAATTGGAACACTGGAACAATTTCTGAAGTACCTATAAAAAAATCTATTTTTTTTTCCATGTATGATTTGTAAATTGTTTTTTGAATAAATCAAATTAGGTATTTGACCCAAACATTGTTTCCTGCATATACCAAGAAAAAGGAAGATTTAAATTTGTGGGAACATTTGTGCTTTTCTCTTTCTATTCCATAAGAAAAGCTTTTTTTTTTTTAAAAAAAAAAAAAAAAAAAAAAAAAAAAAAAAAAAAAAAAACTTGTGTTGTCTCTAAAGACGTTCAAAATGATCGAGTTTTGTTGAATATGCCAGGTGGGCCTTTGTAACCTTGGTACATAATTCCAACAGTTGATTACGGCGGAGTCAGTCTAATGGTTTGGGATATATGACTTCTCGTGATGTTGAGGCTATAGGTAAGGTTTGTGTAGGAATGAAGGCGGTGAAATATATTGAAATCCCCTCCCAAAAAAAAAAAAGCTTCGCGAATCGTTACATCGTCAGGGAATGGCTGAAAATGGTTTTATCTTTCAGTAAGATAACGACACAAAATACATAGCAAGAATGACGAAGAGGTACTTGGAAAGAAAAAAAGCATGTTGTGTTGCCATGGCCTTCTCAATCACCAGACTTGAGCCCAATTGAACATCTATGGAGACACCTAAAATTGAAATTGGCTCAGTATGAAAGAAAGGCAGCAAATGTCCAGGAATTGTGGCAAAGAGTACAGGTTGAATGAGAGACATTTGATGAAAACGTTTTCTGCATGTATATTGGCAGTATACATACTAGAACCGAAGCTGTAATAAACACAAACGGTGGAAACACCAGATATCAATGTTTTGTAGACCAGTTTAAAAATCGTTTCAATATCCCAAGTGTTTATAAATGAATTTAAGTGAGAAATCTTGAGCAGTCAAGCTGAGATTTTTACATATGAAAGAGAAGAGACAAAATAATAGCATATTTGAAAAAGAAACATGTATCGCAGATATTGGCTTGTCCAACCTTAAAAGTGTGGTGTATTGTTGATCATCTATGTTCTCCGATTTTACCTACAAAAGAAACAGTTAGGCATCATTCAGAACTTTCGGTATAAATGTAAAGTAAATTATATGTCCTTACATCGGACATGTAGAACATATGTTCTCCTTTTTTAACACCAACGATTCAGCGAGTTCACCCATCTTGTTGTACATAAGCACAGCATTTGTACAATCCATGTTACTATGTTGTAATTGCATAAGGTTTAAAGACCGTAAGTTATTTTGATGATCATATTATCAAAATATTGTTTTTTTTTTTTTTTTTTTTTTTTTGAAAAGTTATGTTTCAGGTCAAGCATAGTATCTATTAATGACTTCTTCTAGTAAGCTTAAGAACGGACTTTGAGATTGTTTTCCTTTGCAGTTTTTCTAGGCGTAAAAAAATCGTTTCTAAAACCAAATAAAACAATAAAAGACTGTGACACTTTGCTACACAAAAAATTTTAAGTCAGAGAAGTTTTGAAGATTATGGATTACCCAAGTGGTCAAGTTACACAAGCATTGAGAGCGGAAAACCGGACCAATATTGCCTTTTTTGTTTACTCAACAATGTATTTTCATCAGAAATATCACTTAATAAACTGGGATAAGGCATTCCTTTTAATTTGGTAACCTAGTCTCAGTTTTTTTTTACTGTATTTTAGTAAAGCGATATGTCATATCTTGGCTAATATTATTTTGCACCGTTGGAATGGTTTGACTTTAACAGCAAAGATTATAGGACAGGAAGCCTGTGGATCTTGACAGCTAGTTATTATGCTAATATTAGAAGTCTTGTAATTTATAGAGTTTTTAACAAGGGCTTGGGATGAGCGTGTATTTGGGCAGAAGGACAATTTATTAAAGAGCGATTGAACAAGTTCTTGTCAATAAACATGACTCCTTTTGGTAATGACTTTAAGCTCATCAAAAACTTTTTTTTTTGGGAAATATACAAGCACAGCCACTTTTTAGATTGAGGCTTGATACAGACACAACAAAACCAAAAAAAGAAAAAAAAAAAAAAAAAAAAAAGACAGGAAAACTCCTTTTGGTAATATGTGGCTCTCAGTAAGTATAGCCTTTCTGCGTATTTTCAAATAGCGCTTAGTCTATAATCAAAAGTTTTTTGTTGAAGCAAAAAGAAAAAAAAAAGTATGGTTTCTTAACTCATTTTCTTTCTTTTATCGTTTTACTTCAATGTATTGATTTATTATGATTGCCTTTTTAAGTTCTGTCAAAATGTTTAAAGTTCCACGAAAATAAAGCATTTGATTTTGGCACAAATATTGTTTGTAAGCTCCAAAGAAATACACCGCAGTTTTTTTTTTAAAAAAAAAAGTCAAAATAGTGTGGCGACTCGTTTTCAAATTATGCCGGGTACACGAGTTTTAAGTTCGTTGAGGTCTAAAAATAAATGATGTTGTCATTGGTATTACTTTATCTATTTTTAGAGTTGAAAAAAAATCCTCTTTTTTGTAGAATGAAGTGCACTGAAAAAAAAAATGCATTATCCAAATTTTGTCACATTGGGCGTTCAAAGAAATTGGTAAAATGCAGACTTTTAATTATTATTATAACCTATTTTATTGTAATGGGAAGGTATGGCGGGGAGAAAAAGACGGTATAAATAAATCGAGAAGAGGGGAAGGAGAAAAAAAAAAAAAAAAAAAAAGAAGAGAAAAAGAAGAGAAAAAGAAGAGAAAAAGAAGAGAAAATAAAATAGAAATCTCTTTTTATACCTTATTTTGTACCTGAAAGCTCAGGAAGTTTGTAGTAATACTTGGCCAATAAAATACAGGAAAACAAAATTGCAAGTTAATTTTTTATTAAACAAAAAAAAAAAAAAAGAGGGGGGTGGCAGTTATGTAGCACAATGCATTTGGGGGTTGTACGCGCCAAGATTTTTTTTTGTGTACCGACAAAGCTAAAAATAATTTGTATACTGCCCCCTTGTTTAACCGTTTAGGAAACCTTTGCTCCCACCTCGTCCGAAACAACCGACATGCGTTGAATACAACGAATGACATGTGCATGTGATAATTTAATTTCCCAACAGCAAAAAAAAAAAAAAAAACTTATTTGCCACTTATGACAGACAGAGTCTTTTGTAGTAAAATATCTTTTTTTTTTCTGTATTTAGTCATCAAAGGGTAAAATGGGAAAGGGATACGGGGCATAATCTAAATATAAAAATATAAAATTCAATGACATCTACAGCATCCCTGAAAAAAAAAAGTCCAAAATGAGACAAAGGGTTAAGTGTAACCTACATAGTGGCAAATGCGAGAGCCAATAGGATCACTGTATTTACATCCATATATGGTGGCTTGATCGATATTCTGCGGTTGAAAAAAATATATAAATAAAAGGTTAACTTTTTTGCTTTCCCTTCTTCATCAAATCATATCAAAAAATGAATACCACTCAAAAAACAATTAAATGGGCATCTCAAAATACTCGAAAGACCAGAGGCCGTATTGAAAAGTCCAAACCACAAAAATCAACGCGTAAGACAGTGCTTACTAGAGCAGCGAATGAACAAATTGAAGAATGTAGCCGTAAAGAACAGATCAAGAAACTTGAAAAAGAATTAGAATTTACTCATGATTCTATGGCAACGGTGATTGTTAATCTTGAAAGTATCCATCATGCCTACAAGTCCAGTGAGTCAGAATTGGAAGAAAGAAGATCTGCTACACGTCTCTGCGAAAAGGAAAAAGAACTTTTGACAGCTTATGGTGAAGTCAAGTTACAAGCCAATCATCTCGAACGCACAATTGCCAAATTGGAAAAACAAATCAGTTCCCTTAAGGATCAAGAAGAGACTAGTGTTTCTCCTTATCTGTCCTCTCCTTGTTCTTCAATAGACACATCTCTTTCTAACACTACTCCGATGGTCAACTATGCTCAACCAGACCCTTTGATTGATACTGCATACGACATTTCATACATTCAACAGCAGCAATTAAATTACCAGGCATGTCCCATCAATAACGAGTTCTATGGCCTTGATCAATCCTATGCATGCAATCCTCTCTTTGATTATAACGATTATTACAGTTGCGATCAGCTCTTCTACGACTATAACAATCTCTCATACCAGATGTTTTAAATATAAAACTATGCAACCCATTCACTCATTCGTTATACTATTTTATGATTCAACCTCATTCCTTTGATTCCAATGGCCTCTTCTTATGACACTGTCTCTTTATTTATTTATTACATATGCCTTATGTATTACCCTTTTTTTTTCATCCTATCGATATCTCATTTATAACATCTTATCTGTATATACCTTCAGTATTCATTAATAAAAAAAAATACCATCATTTGTAAAAAAAAAAAAAAAAAAAAAAAAAAAAACGGAACTGTACGGAACTGTACGGATATTGACCAAAAATTGACATGAGGTATGACATCAGTTACACTGCATTTTTAACTTCCTTATTGTTAAAAACCAATCATATGCACATATGAATTATTGTGTGACGGTAACGAAATGACGCGGAATCTGTCAAGATGGTTTGATAGAGAACAGAGAACACTTGAAAAAAAAAAAATGATGTTTCTTTTTTTTTTTTTTTTTTTTTTTAAATACTTCTTTTTGTAAATCGATATTACAAAAAAAAAAAAAAAAAAAAAAGAATTAAAACAGCATTCAGTGCTTCCACTCTCAAATAGAACGTTTTTTGGAATCAGTGGTACATTTTTTGAACACAATGTGAACTTAATTGGAACATTATTGTTATCTTATTTTTGTTATCTTATTTTTTTTTTTTTTTTTTTTTTTTTTTTTTTTTTTTTTTTTTTTTTTTTTTTTTTTTTTACGTAAAGACGGTTCCGGCAACATTACGAGGGAAGATGGAACTGAAGCTATAGATTTCGAGATTGAAGGAGGTCCTTACAATTTAAATAAGCTGACAGATTTCGAGGAGTACCTGAAAAAAAAACCCCCTTTGGATGTTGAAATGTCTTAGAATAACAGTACGGAAGCTGGTAATAATTAGGGTATAAAAGTTACTGGCTCAAGGTCCTCAGTCCTTTGCTGAAGATATCATAAAAGACTTGGCTAAACGGTTTGAGAGCTTTTCTATTTCAAAATTGTGACCTAGCCACTATCTGAAGAATAATAAGATAAGTGTTCATGGTAAAAGTTAAGTTTGTCATTAACAGCTGAAGGCTCAACAGTTAATAACATGATTCAGGCTCAAATAAAAATTAATGAATACATTATATTTATCCTTGTGACTATAGCTGGAAAGACAACTTTCAAGTCACATGTGCTTCGAGGAAGGTAAAATGAGCGTGCCTTGATCAGTAAATAGACTAAAGGAGCAACTAATTCCATTCTATAAACGTCATAATCGAAACCTGCTCCTAAAGAGTTAGCCATTTGCTCTTTGCAATACTTTGCCTATAACTTTACCTTGTCCCACAACTCCATAATCGACAGGCTTATTGACCTTGTTGGCTATCATACGGTTAACCATAAGCTGCAACTCCAAAGACATCTTGAACAAATCGTCTTTGGCCACTGAGTTCGGACACTTGACCTCAAATATTAAAAAATCGAATATATTAGAGCCAGTTTTTGGCACTGTACTTCACATCAGGCTTCAAGTCACTATTTACTATTAAAAATGTGAAATGACTACATAATACAAATGATTACGAGCTTGCATATAACATGTACCATGAATACTGTAATACTTACCCATCTCTAGTCATAGTATCACCGGTAGGAAACATCACATTTAAAAACGGATCTAAAGCTCTTCCAATGAAGAGTGATTCATCTTTTGAATATACGCTTTCAGCATTATCATAGCTATTAAGCATACGGAAAGAGAGATGCATATTACTATTATTGAACGGATATAGGAAAGTTAGCCACTTACGAATTGTACATAATTTTTGCGACTGAATTTTTTATTATCCTTGGTCAAGCGTTTCAATGCTATATCCATTGCCTTCTCTTTACAGTGAATATTGAGATTCTATTAAATATAGCAACTTAATCAAGTAAACAATGTCGTATTTTTTTTTCCACACGTACTCGATTTATAAGAATAATAGCATTTATGTCTTCTTTTACTAACGCAGGATATGATTCATTCAGCTCAAATTGTGAGAAAAAATCACTTTGCACAGAAATGGAAGAGGTTGTTGTATCTTGGTCAGCTAAATAAACATGATTTACAGTCATTTTTTTTTTTATGTCAGGTAGATTTTGCTAAACTAGCTCTTGTTTCAAGCATTCATTTCTAAAGTCGAAACAAATTTACTAATATTATCCTTATTGAAAAAAAAAAAAAAAAAGTTCATTGCAAATTATGAAAAACAAAAATAAGAATATAACAACAACGTTCTAATGAAGTTCAAATTTTGCTTCATTTGAGAGTAGAAGCACTGTAAAACAAGGATACACTAAAAAAAATAAATTTTTTTTTGTAATTCTGTGTTTGAACCTAAAATGATTGGGTGATATTAAAAATTTTTATCAACTCAGTTTTTTATTTGTTTTTGATTGGCTAAAAATATTTATTCCCAGAATTAAAATTACAAAGAAAATAATATTTGAAACCCCCTATGATGTAATAGATGGGAAGGATATGTTTTATCCATGATGCAATCATTTGTATAACTTGTGGCGAGTGGGACACCGCTGTCCAATTATTTAGAGTATATCAGCCTCTTTGGTGCTTACCTAACCCGGAAGATTTTTCATAGATGACACAATTTTATCAATCTGTTAAAGTCTTTTTTCAGTTACACCGGGTAATATATCAAGCATCTTTCTAAAATATATTCATCGATAATACCTGCTATTTCTTCCGCACTGTATCTTGTAACACTTTCTTATAGGGTATTATTACGCACGCTCCAAAATGACGCTCCAAAAATCCTATTAAGCTACCGTTTTAAATACTTTGTTTTATTTGAGGACCTATTTGCGCGTAAAGCCTTTGTACTTTTTTTTTTTTTTTTTTTTTTTTTTTTTTTTAGAAAAAATGGCTTTGTCAGATACCATAATGTTTGTATCTCTTCGGAGGAGACACTCAAAAAGAGAGGCAGATGATATAATTATAGGCTCTCTAGCCGCGTTTTTTTTTTTCTCAAAAAACAAAGCATGGAAATGGAATCATTGTAACCAGTGAAAGGAAGAGTAGTAATAATTTTATCTTGTTAAAGGCATAATTCTTCTTTTTTTTCCAATAGTTAAAGAAACCAGCTCAAGAGAGAGAGAGAGAGAGAGAGAAAGTTTAGATGTCGAAAATATTGTTTGAAATGCTCAAGCTCCAAACCAGGATGTAAACAAGGTAAAGTGATATGCTCAGCCTGCAAATATTTTGATTCACCTGGTGATTTAGATAGTATTGTCTTGATCAACCAGAAGATCTTTTCCATGTTTTACATGAACTCGAATCGATTGAGTGTTGCATCCAAGCATAGTTAACTTAGCATCAAATCCTATTGTCCAAATAAGAAATCACTCATAGTGGATCTGTGTACCACTATGATCTTCAATGTCCGTATGCGATTATGCACAATAAATTAATGAAGCTATCCTCAGACGCGTAATGTGACACAAGATCAAGATGCGACAAGCATAAAAGAGCTGTACTATTTTACCATAATAAAGTCACATTATTTTGAATCCTGTAACTATACTGAACCTTTCCCAGTTTAGACAAAACATTGAGACCCGATCACTTAAGGTATATAATATTAGCCGCTTAGAGCCAGGACTATTCATAGGTATCCACCTTTTCATCAATGAGAATTATTCAAAATCTTTAAAACTCGTCCAAAACAATAACAAAGTATACCCACCCTAGACGAAGCAAGGAATCCAGCGATTTGGCTGACAAGAAACCAGTTCATCGACAACGACGTCCATCTCAGTGACTTCATCAGCATGAAACCAAAAGAAATCATACCAGCTGGACCAATGTTTGAATCTACGATGATATAAATATAGGGGGGGGGGTTTCTGAGTACATCAAGAGACTTATGATTCAATAACTAGTTTGTTTGTGAAGAAGCAATATATAGCCACTGAATGATCTTGATCTTAAACAAATCACTGTTGTTTTTCCGCTTCTTTTATCAGCCATATCGTCTTTCCCCAATATCATCCAGGATTGCGATTTTTTTTTGAGGGGAGAACGGGGAGCAAGAAAAATATACATCTTTTCGTAATTTGCTCTGTTAATCAAAGTAACTTAACAGTGCTTTGAAACTAAAAAAAAAATCATGTCTATTTTATATATCTAATGTATTATTGGAACAAACCCCACAAAATCAAACATTTTAAGGATGTAAAAGAAGATTCACCTATTTTTGATAGTTACACATATCTGTTAAAGATGAAGATGGTTCTAGACTGAAAGACTTTTGAGATAACGTGGAACAAGACGTGGGAATAACATAACATAACATAACATAACATGATTTATTATTTATATATTGAGTGAAACAAATATAATAAAACAATAACAAACAATAACAATCAACAGAGCTTATTTATCGAAAAGAAACAATAGATGTTTCTATCTGCGGGCCATCTTCTCTAACTGAATAACCTCTTCGTCTTCAACAATTGGTCTCGGTCTTTTTCTTTCTTCATTGATCTTTCCATTTATTTAACCCATGTTTGAATGAAATTGTTTTTTGCAAATGTATATCCTATCAGCCAAATTAGTTTGCATGAACGCGTATCTGTCTACAGTCTATCGCCATCATCAGCCAAAGCTCGATTACATCCAATCATATGAATATAAATGCAAAAGTACAACAACTCTAGACGACTAAATATTTTTTTTTTCTTATTGTTGTATTTAAAGAGAAAGCAGCAATATTGAGTTTTTTTTTTTTTTTTTTTTTTTTTAAATTCAAATAAACGCTAAAGTTCTTGGGGCAAACTGAAGATTCATTCCAGCCATTTGAATTATTTTCATTATATAAGATTTTCGTTCAAATTATTTTTTTTTAAAAAAATCTATTAGAAAACGAATAAACTTACTTGAAACGCATCATAACTTAGTTTGAAGATGATTAACAAAGAACTGTATGATATAGTCAGCAAAAGCATATTTGAAAGAAAAAAAATAGTATAGAAAGTATTTTACAAAAGGCTTTTTTTTTTTTGTCTTCAAAAGCAAAGTCATCTGACTTCAATTTGCATAAGTATCAACAATGATTAAACAAGAATGGGATTTGTTCCCTTAAGAAGTCTAGGTATAGATCTAGTATGAAAATACGCATTTTACGCAAGCATTCTTCCTTCACTTGTCCTGAACAAAGTGACTGAGTAACAAACTAACTGTGATAACTTCTTGTGTAAAGTCAGTGTTGTTGAAAGGGCCGGCACTGGACTTAAAATGAGCAATGATATTGATATAATAGAATTGTGTTAGATGGATTAAAACTATCTTAAAAAGGTAATTGTAATAGATACAATAAAATTGTCCTAACGGCAAGGAGAATCAGTTATATTTTACAATTATGTGTACATAATTACAAATATTTATTGATCAAACAGTTAATAGTTTATATAATAAATAGCAACATTCTTTACATTACTGTGAAAAAAACGTAGTATCACCTATATGTTTTAAAAGTTCAATTAACTTTTTCTTTTTTAAAGAAGCATATATGTATATATATATAGACATTATCAGAATATTGTCTTTTGTAACTATTAGCTCCAGTGACAATCTTCACAATGTTGTTCATCTAAAAATCTACAATATGTTTTTTTTTTTTTTTTTTTTTTTTTTTTTTTTTTTTTTTTTTTTTTTTTTTTTTACAAATAATACATAGATTATCATCATCTAATGATTCTGTAATCTCTCTTGATATATTATAATAATACCACTACTTATGTCATCTTTGACGAAATTATTTTCTTTTTCTTTAATATGTTCTATCAATTTTAAATTTTTTATAATACTGAAGGATCATCCCAAAAACCTTACCTTTTTATATAATATTTTTTTGTTTTTTTAATAAAAAAAATTCTGATTTGGATATAGAATTAATTATATTATTTTACTAAAAAAAAAAAAAAAAAAAAAAAACTTACTATCATTTTTATTATATCTTCCCAACTGTGTACATTGGTTTTAAATAGTCTTTCTAGGTTTTCATGATTTTTTTAAACAACCAATAACTTTATTCATATTTAGGTTATTTCATTTTGGTCAAATACACTAGGGAAACCCAATTCTACAACTATATCATTGGCATAAATACGTTTTTCTATATATTTTTAGGATTATGTAATCTTTAAATAGTAGTTTTTTTAATGTTATTTTTTTTTCATAAATATTATCAGAGAATGTATGAACTTCACATAAATTATAAAGCTTAGAAGTATGATGATTATATTCTTTATAAATATCTTTAGTTAACATATCATATAAAATTTTAGTTATACAGTGCGGCTGGTAAATTTTTGTCGGTTTCGAAAAAATAGTTGGTGATTTCAGAAAAACAAAATGTCTGTTATCCAAAAACAAATGACGTTAGCTAAAAAATAACTGGCCGTTTGTTAAGAAATGATTGTCCTTTCTGAAATATTACTTTGTCGTTTTGGGTCAAGTCAAATTGACGTTACTCAAGAGATTAATGTCGGATGTCTCGGCTGTTCACATTTTTATCATCAGCAGTGTAACCGGATATACTAGCCACGACAATGTTGTGGTATTCGACGATATGGAGGATAAATAAAACTTAGATATTGATGAGATCAAACTAAAGAGTTTTATTAAATAAAAACTGACTAAAGGATCTTCTTTAAAATATAAAATGAGGTATATTATTTATACTGTGATATAAGCAATAAATTATCTGAAATATTTCTTTGTAGTGGACACTTTCTGTTTGAACTAACTCAAAGATGACGAATGTACCTCTTCATATTAGGTCGTTTATTTGTTTAATTCATTGTCTTCGCAAAAGCTCACGCTTTGTCTAGTAAGGAGGCTAGTGCATTCTCAACAACAAACACCAATTGTATCAAGGATGTTTCTAAAGAAAGAAAAGAAAGGTTTGCATTAGTATAAATGGTCAATATAAAATGTCAAACACGTTGCTTGACCTGACAACACGAATCAGAAGACTTTCTAACAAGGCACTAGGCAAAACAACTAAGGTAGGCAAAGAAGACATAGGGCTACCCATGTTCGCACAAAGCTCATCATACTTTATGTTATTTGCTTGTGTCTTGTCATTGAGTCAAAAGAAAGAAAGTTATTGTCGCATGAATGCCTTCCACAAAGCGTGTCGTACACTGCGGCGCAAAGCCTTCTGTAATTTCCGGATATTGCATAAAAACAGTAAATTTCAGAATAAACGTCATACCCCGCTCTCTTTCCAGTTTTGAAATAATGCGATAATACAAAAAATAGTTGATGAAGCCTCCCCGCATCCTTAAGACGACATTGTTTTTTGCATTTTTCTGAGTCGCGATGTTTCACTTATTTAACGTCGAGTAGCTACCTTTGCCTTTTTTTCTCTGCTAAAGAAATAGTTGAGTAGTTACCTT
>JNDS01005222.1:0-28514 GCA_000697035.1 Rhizopus stolonifer B9770
CTTTAGAGAAATTGATAGTTCCATATGGAGAGATGCAACCAACAATACTGACATTAGCCCCACGTCTAGCGTGAACCTCGACATTAGCAGGATCGCCTTTTTTTGACCATGCACGGCTCCTCATCATTTGAGTATGAAAACCGGCCTCATCGATAAATACACAATTCTTCTGAAAATCAACACCAGCTTCTTTCCATTTAGTTACTATCTCCTGTCGAAGAAGTAATGTTCTTTCAGCATTTCTGTCTGCGTTGTATTTTGAGGCTTGCTTCAATGAAAAATGACAATTCTCCGTCAAGTGTCTCCACAGATTTGGCAAAGATATAGTGAAGCCCACAAAGTTTTTGGATAATTCATCTTTGGCCATTTCTAAGGTAGATGAAGGTTTTTTATCGAAATAAGTCACCAAAAATTCCGTCTGATGGGGATAAAACTTCGCTGGTGTTCCTCTGTTGGCTTTTTTTTTATTTGATTTGCCTGGAAGTATTCCACCATTACTCTTATTGAACTCTTTTAATAAAAGGTATCCGGTGCTTCTCGGGATTAAGCATCTTGCAGCTGCTTTTGGCACAGTAAGTCCTTCTTCCTGTATAAGTTCAATAAATAAACGGATCTGCTCGGGTCCATATTTATTTTTCTTCTTTTTATCATCTATAATGGAGATTGAGCTAAGGTCAGCAGTAATCTCTTCGATCAATGACTCTTTTGTAACCGAATCATCTTGTTCCTCCATTATGACTTCAGGAACAGATTGACAGTCGTCCATGTCAGTTAAATTCAAAACATAACCATAGTCCATCGCCAAGTCCTCATCTGCTTCATTCCCTGAATCATTTTCAGAATGATACTCAAATTCAGGTTTATAATGTATGAAATCCATAGTAAATTTTTATAGCTAAAACAAAAAAGTTTTGAAAAAAGTCCAACTCATAGTTAAAACCGTCTGGTTTTGATTTTCGAAATCATCCAGGAAAAAAAAAATTCGTCTAAGCGGAAAACGAAAATGTCCAATAAAATTTCTGAAAACGTCTAATTTTAGAGTAAAATACTGTAACACAAACATTTACTGTTAACGCGGAGCAACAAATAAAAACAATTTAAAAAAAAAGAACGACCTATTATCAATACCAAAGAGGTTCGAAGAACATGAACTAATACATAAAACATAATCATGGATAATTAAGCCATGAGGAATAAGAGAATCGAACTCTTGACCTCCAGATTTGGAATCTGACGCTCTACCAGTTGAGCTAATCCCCCGATTTACAGAACTTTGACTTTTGAAAAAAAGAATACAAAATATAAAAATATAGTGCAACCAATCATATCGCTTGAAATCCTTAGTCATTGGTGGTCTGAATATCATCTGGCACAGTTTAAAGTAATTATTTTGCGGATTATGATCTTGATTTATGACATATTTGTTATATTGAAATGATTTTGTTTTTTTACGAAAAAAGATATATGAATAAAAGTATATATATATACACATATATAACAAAGCGTTTTTTCTTTTATCTTTTTTTATCTTTTTTAATGAAACCTATAAATAAAAACTCAAAAGATACTCAAGAACAGGAACAGAAAGAATCTTCAATCTATGACCAAACTGAAGGAGATTCATTAGATTGGGAGCTTGAGCAATTAGAAGAAGATATTGAAGAAGAAATGGAATATATTCGTAGGAATTATCCATCTTAACAATACCAATTCTTTTTTTTTTTTTTTTTTTTTTTTTTTTTTTTTTGCATAAAAACAAATCATGTGACACATCTCCCTATTTTTCTTTTTCTTTTTTTATTTTTATTTTCGACTACTTTTTTTTTCTCTTATCAATGGAACAAGAGCTTTTTGACCTTTTCTTATATTCAAAGAAAGCTTTATTAACCGGTCAAGGCATTTGTGAAGAAGCCAACAGTTTTTGTGAAGCTTCCGAAAGATGTACCGAAACGATTGAAAAAGTTCAACCAAAGTTATTTTTTTTAAACAACTACATCTTGTCTCAATTAGTTAGCTTGGAAAGAATGAGAGAATACAATGACCTGAAAGTACAAGAATTCAAAGTGAAAATAAAGGCAAGTTATTATATATATATATATATATATGTATTTGGAAAGAAAGACAGAGAAAGTTTATTCATTATTTTTTTTTAGTAGGAAAAGGAATCTACTTTACAGTCCTTGACCGCTGAACTGACGCAAATATTTAATTTATTAAAACAACAAAAAATCGATCAAGATATCTTGCGAGTCAATCAGGAAAGAGGGCAAGGTGACGGTCGTCTGGACAAACGGGTGACTCTTTTTGATCATATATCGGATGAGGCCATTATTGAACTTCAAAGACAGGCCGATGACGAAATTGGTGAAATGGAAGTGATCAATAACGTGTTGGAAAACCAGTCGAGACAGATTGCCTTGGCTGTATCCGAGCTAGCTTCGATTCGACAGGCGAGCGTGCCTGTTTATTCGATGGTGCATGAAAGGCTTAGAATACAGGGTGAAGAGACAGAAAAGATGGCAGAAATCTTGACGGATTTTACCAAGCATTATGATCAGATTGTGGAGGCTACGAAAATTTACCAAGCAGATCCAGAGGCTTGTGGGCAGCTGGATATTACGATATTAGAAGATGATAATGAACATATACCCGATATCTTGGCTAGTCTGAGAGATAGTCTGGTGATTGTTGAATCTATTGCGCAAGTAAAAGATCAGAAAAGACCCAAGGAGTGGGCTATGTTAACCAAAGAGCTTATTATAGGAAGGAAATCCAGGCGCATTTGGATGCTTATTTAAAAGTACAACAAGATCAACTCAAAGTGCTTGATGAACTGGATTTTTTTGGTACAAGTGGAAAAGCAGATGCTATCTGTGAAAAGGTTATGGATGCTGAATTAGCCATGAAGGATAAAGAGATCAGTTTAAATGAGTTTTTTCAACAGTTGTCGTCTTTGGCTACAAGATACAAATTTTATTCTTCTTCCTATAGTTATCTATTACTCGAAATCGAAAGACGAAGGAAAGCTGAATTGAAGCTAATGTCTCTAAGAAAGGACATGCTCAAAGTATTTGAAGAGGCATATGGAGGTAAAATATTCTTTGTGATGTACAGTATCCTTATTCTTTTAGATGAGCTTGAAGAACGAAAATCTTGGTCTGCACAACACGGAGAATATTTACCGGAAGTTTTATGTCCTTTTATCAATGTATGTTTATATCAATCGGCCACGCATCTCATCTTTATCATAGGATTTACCCTCCAAACTCACTGTGGCTATGGAATCAGAATCAGGCAGACTACCTGTTCTATCACCCGAAAGTATAGACAAGGTAAAATCATGTAATTTTTTTTTAAAAAAGCCATGTTAAACTTAACACACTCTTCTCCAAAGGCTCTGAATGAAATCCATCATACGTCGTAAATAAAGTATAAATGCCTAATTGTTTTTTTTATGCATGAAAAATTAAAGTTCCTTTACTGTACCAGGTGTATCTGTATCAGGTAAAGGTGTAGGTGTAGTTGATGTTTCAGTGTGAAGTGCTTCTTTCTCAGAAAGACCATTTAAACGTGCCTAGAATATTAGAATGAATTAATATCAATACAACTTACAAGTTCTTCATGTAATTTTCCTTGTTTTTTTAATTCCATTCGACGATTCACAAGTACACCGACATTGACCATATAATACACTGAAAAAGTTAGAGCAATCATTTAGCCTTTTTTTTTTTTTAGTTACCTGTGGTTCCTGCAAGGAAAAGTACTGCAGATTTTTGTACAATATCAGCTAAACGTCCTGTCACTGCCATATTTTTTTTAAAGAGAAAGAAAAAAAAAAAAAAGATCTTGGGGGTGCGGGTAACATGACGTAAAATTTTAAGCGTAGTCCCTCTCTTTATCTTTTTTTTTTTTTTTTTTTTTTTTTTTTTTTTTTTTTTTTTTTTTTTCTTCATATCTTTTTTCGTTTTAGAATGAATCTCTTTTTTGGTAAAGCAAAGTCAAAAACAACCGCCAAGGATGCCATTTATAAATTGCGTGAGACTTTGGACATGTTGGAAAAGAGACAGACATTTTTAGAAACAAGGGCCGATAATGAGTTAAAGACAGCAAAGATAAATGCTACAAAGAACAGAAGAGGTAAAAAAAAAAAAAAATTGAGGAGGGGAGAGAGAATGCAAGTAATTAAAAAATGGTAGTGGCCTTAATGGCACTCAAGAGAAAGAAGGCATATGAAAGCAATATTGAAAAGATAAATGGAGCTCGCATGACTATTGAAACACAAATGATGGCTATTGAAAATGCTAATGTCAATTTGGAAACTATGGGAGCTATGCGTGCAGGTGCTGATGCCATGAAAAATATACATGGATCAATGTAAGTTAAAATACTCTAAACAGTTAAACTTATATCGATTAGGGATATTGATAAGGTGGATGCAACCATGGATGATATTCGTGATCAAATGGATATTGCAAATGAGATTTCTGAAGCTATTTCAAGACCAGTGGGTGGCGACGAGTTGGATGAGGTAAAGAGCAAATGCTGTTTTAAGAAGAAAAAAAAAAAAGGTTATTTATGCAATTACAGGATGACTTGCTTAATGAGTTGGAGGAATTGGAACAAGAGGAATTGGATGCCAAGATGTTAGAAACTCCTTCACCGGTTGTTTCTGCTCCCAATGTCCCCGTGCATGTACCAGGTAAAACAACAGCAAAGAAAGAAAAAAAAAAATATAATTGGTTTATAAACATTTTTTATACTATAGCTGCTGCTAGAGTCAATGAGGATGAAGATGACGAAGAAGCTGAACTTAGAGCACTTCAAGCAAGTATGGCAATGTAACTTTAGTACATATTTCCCCACAACTTTTTTTATTATTATTTTATCATACACACAATGTACTTCAACATTATATTAAAGACACCCACACACACACGCTATTTTTTTTTTTTAAAAAAGAAACTTATGGCGCGAAAAAGTTTTAGATCTCGTTAAGTTTCAGGTACCATTTTAAGCCAGACTTTTTGGAGGCATTTTTTCATGGGAGAAATCTCTCCTTGGTTGATGAAAAGATTAAATAAACCTGGAGAGAGTTTTTATCAGTATTATAATAGTATTTACAGCTTATGAAGACTTAAAGTGTGATAAATTGGATCTAAGTAGTAAACTATACACGAAAACAGACTAAAAGTTTATAAAAAGCTCACAAAATAAAGGTTTCGAGGGATTTCCATCAATAGTTTAATTTGATTGGCCAGTTTATTACATCCCGCTTATGGTTTTTGCATAAATCCATTTTGCAATAATGAAAGATATGAAACATATGAGATTTTTTTTTAAAAAAAAAACCAGAAAGGAATTTATTAAATAAATTTATTGACGCACTTTTTGCATAGCATTCAATAGCGACTGATGCTTATCATCCATCTCAAGTGACCAAAGCATCATTCCACCCAACTTGTGCTTGATTACATAATCTGTCTTAACTTTGAGTGAGAGAGGATTATCAAATGTGACAAACTGTTGGCTTTCACTCTTGTAAGCAAAAGGTGTTTGGCTCACGGGATCCCAAAGTGTGGTCCATCCTGAAAGGTTGCGCAAAAGTCCCGATTGTTCAATTGTTCGCCATTGGATCTCACCCGAATAGGACCGAGTGGAGCCTGGGCAAGGGTCAGCCGCATAATCGTCGTGGATGTCACCCTTAATCTGTTGGATGGATCTATCTAAAGGTACATGTATATCATTGGTGATGTGTTGTGCTGTCTTGTGAGTGTAGCCATAAAAGGGAACGCCCAGGTAGGTTTTTTGAGAAGGAATACCGGCATTGATCCATTGTTGAACCGAGGCAGCACCACTGACCAAAGGATCTTGTAAGTTTTCAGAAAGTGGTGCGTTAGCTGATGAATCCTTACTAAAAACACCAGTCATATCGTAAGCCTACGAGGGGTTAGATTGTATACAACAAAGATATTACAAATCTACCATGATATAAAACGCGTCCATGTATTTAGACCAGCCTTCATCTAATCTTTTTATACTATTTCTTTGTTCGTCTTTGAATGTATAAGTACTCACTGCAGAAGTAATCAACTTGTGTTCTTGGGGATATTTCTCATCTAACATCTGTCGAAGGAGTTGAATAAAGGCTAAAAAATTACTCGTATCTTGAGGATCTCTAAAAAATTAGAACATCTTAAATAATTTTCCTACTCTTTTACTTTTGATTACAAGAAATACCCTGGAGATCATTTGGATACTCTAAAAAAAAAAAAAAATAAGCAAAATGAATTACAAATGCTTGATTTACCCCAATCAATATTTAACCCATTCAAATCATATTGTTCTACAGCTGTTAATAATTTGACAGCAAATCTTTTACGCGATTCTTCTGTTTTAACCAAAGAACTAAAATATATAGATCCAGTCCAACTAATAAAAGGTCAAAATCACGTAAACAATAGAGACTTACCCTCCAATAGCTAAACTGACGCCTTTACCATGTGCATGTGCCTCTTTTACAACTATATAAAGTATTAGCTCAAGTTGAAAAAAAAAAAAGGCGAAAAAACCTTTGATGAGCTGAGGTTTATTGAAACCACTCAAGGTGCCTGATTTATTGGGTATAGCAAATGCATAAGAGATATGATCTAGTTTGTTCCAAGGTATAGAGGCTGGAATATCCCAATCAACAACATAAGTAATTAACGAATGTTTTCCATAGATGTTTTGAGCAAACACACCAATTATCAAGCTGAAAAATAAAACAAGTAACTTCATTAAATATAATTTGTTAAAAAAAAGTGGCTCTTTTTATATTCTTTCAATTTGTTGTCAGAAATAAAAAAGCCGAATGGTTCCATTATCAATTTACCCTCTTTTTGTTAAAGAGTACAAACATTCTTTACTGTTTTCTAGAATAATAACCCACAAGAGTAACAACACCGAAGATAAAATTAGAAATTCATGCTTTTCATTTTTGTAGTGACTGTTTGAAAGCTCTTTCTCTTTTTACTAATTTTAAATGACATTAGTTAAACAACTTGAAGCCGTACTTCGACATGCCTATTTACACGACCTTTCTTCTGAACAAGTAAAAAACAACTAAATTAAATAATAATAAAAAACCAGTATTTATAAATATATATAGTGGGCCGTACCAACCCAAGAATGTCTTGCCAATCAACCGCTTGAAACCGAACTTTGTGGTAAACAACTCATCTCAAACTCATCTAATACATCCTCTCATCCTCCCCCTTCCCTTTTTTTTATAGATCTCTTGTTGAGCTCCATGTTTTCATTAACACGAGTTTCGGATCCTCTATTAGAATCCTACTTGACCTTTGCCATCCATCGCTTGATTCCACCTGAAGTGTATATTCGAACTTTACTCACCTACGCTTCCACCATTGATCGAAACCCTTATCAATGGTCTTTTTTACTCTCCACGCTACCCAGAATACTAGACGAATCGATAGATGCAGACGCGATGATCAGTGCTCTTCAACACCAAAGACTCGAGCCTTGGGTAGACATCCTTAGTGACCTCTTGTGTCTTTTAGCATCCATGGTTGCCGTCGGTCTTGACCCAGCACCCAAACAAAGCCCCCTAACCTCTGCGTTCTCCTTTCAAGTGGATTCTCAATTTTCAATGGGCTCCCAGTTTTCCAATCATGAATTTGGAGACAGTTTCGATTACGATAGTACACAACGCATGGATGAAAAGGACCATCATGAAGAAAAAAAGAACACCAAAAAGTGGATCGAAGCTGAAAACGCGTTGGCAGCAGCAGATATTATGATTCAATTGATTGAAAGGGGAGGAATGAAGCGCGTGTTTGAGGTTCGAAATAATCTGAAACGCATGGTGGTAGTGCATGAGCCTTGGTTTACATGTCAAAGTAAGTTGTCGGTGGCTGAAAATGATGTGCTGCTGAAGTATCCGCAACTCAAGAGGTTGTTGGTACTTGTTCAGAGGTTAACTGATCGTGATTCGGAGAGGAGGATGGCAGTGCATATGAAGTATCATGAGTTGGAGGATGAAGGTACGGCGAGAGCGATGCCTAGTGCAGGAATCATGGGCTTTTTATATCACATGGTAGGCAAGAAACAAAAAAAAGAGTGTAGACATATATGTACTTATATGTGGTTATAGGTTCAAATCAGACCTTCGTTGGAAGATGATTTTGTGGTGGATCACTTACTTCAACTTCAAACAGTCAAGGTAAAAAGGAAACATAATTGGAATTTGTGGCTGATATAATTTAGGGATCTTTTGATGAATCATTTTATCTTGAACTTTGGTTGACGGCACTCACTGGTCTTCGGGAAGCTACGCTCAACACAAGCTGTCAGGGACACTTGTTAGAAAAAAAGAAAAAGGAATCAAAGGGATGCAAAAAAGTAGTGGCAACCAACAGATTGTTATGGAAAAGCTTAGTTTTAGTCAAGGTATATTGTTAAAAAATATATTTTTTTAATATTTTCCTTTTCTTTTTGCTAGTTACCTTTGATCATAAGCAAACTACAAGCAAAGAAAAAGACGAAAAAGGATACAGATAAGGTAAGTAACTACGTGCGGTGATCCTTTATTTCTTTTTAACAAAATCCTAGATGAATTCGATCGAATCTTCACTAAGAGAACTCAGAGGATTTACGGGATTACTCAACGCCTGCAGCCAATCCGCGTGTTGTGCTGAATTTTATGCTCCAAATTCCAAGCGATCTACGCTAATTGATAAAATTGCATCTGAAGAGGAGGAGGAGGACGAGGAGGACGAGGACGATATCATGAAGATGATTAACGACATGAACTACTCGACAGATCTGAATAATCCTGGGTTTATCAAATCCATTCGATCACTTTCTAACAATGCAATCTACACTAATCTGGTTCGTGTCTGTGAGCAATACGGATTCGTCAGGTCCCATACAGCAACCGAACTATTAAAGATAGAAACAGACGATTTCATGGATTTGGACGATGAAAGATTAGGCCCACTTGCCATAGTTGATCAAGTAAGAAATACACCCACACAATAAACAAACCCCCCATTCATTTTCAATTAGAATTTGGATCAACGCATTGAATCACTCAAGACAAATATGAGTTTTGTAGAGCTCACTGAATGGCTACATATCGGATTGGTGTCCAGTATTCATGCAAGAAAAGTGTTGGATTTTGTTTTGGAAATATTAAAGACAAAAGCAGATGAAAATGATTTTCATTCGGTCAGCAAGATATGTGAAGCACTGCTCGCATCTCCCTCTAGTTTGGATCTCATTTTTCAACTTTATACCCCTTTTGACCTTTTGAGTCCGCTCGAAAAGTTTTGTAATCATTGGACAACGGACAGTAGTACAGATATTGACATGGATGATGCAGAAGAAGGCGTCTGTTTATTTTATAAAAGGTTTGGAAAAATATGGCATTTGGTTGTATCTGTTGTTAAACGATTCAAGGTAAGATTTGAAAGCAGTTACTAAACTAATATATTGTAGCTGCACAGAGATTTAAATAAAGTATTTCAAGAGCCCGACGGGTTTGCCTGTCAATTCTTTAAGCGCGGGCAGATGGTCTATGGTCAAGACAGAGTCGACGAAAAGACAATTGAGGTTTGGATGGACGCACTCCGAGAGCGCACAGAATTTCACCAGGCACTAGACTCTACTAGCCCCCAAGATCTGCTAATGATCACGCCTACTCTCGTCCACCGTTGTCTTTCCCTAGATGAAATCGAGGCTGTCAATCAATTTCACAGAGCCTACCTGGATTTTACCCACTCAGCCATCCTTTCCTTGCTCTGTCAAGAGCTCATACACGGTCAGACCGGACCTGCTCTGGATTGTCTTCGTTTATTCGTCCACCGTCTCTCTCATCAAACTGGGCCGGTCCTCAGCACACTCGAGTCACTCTTGTCTTATAGACAACAAGAAACTCCCTTTCTGACCAAAGAAGAACAAGAACAGAACGAGGCCGAGATGCAGCAGATGTCAGAATTGATTGAATGTATTCTCAAAAAGGAAGAACACCAAGAACAAGACCAATTCCACACCGAGACCGTGACAACCGGAATTACACCCCAAACCCTTTTTAGCAAGACACAAATGATGTTTCGATATATCGTCAAGAGCGGTCGCTCGATGTTTATGAGCGACGTGGATGCCAGCTTGCTTTGGAGTGCATCCATGTCTGAACAGACTGTCTCTCATTATCTGGACATGGTCTTGTTTGAGATAGCTCTTGAAGTAGGAGGTGGTCATTGGTTTGTGAGTATGTTGGTGGCTGAAGTATTAGAAGCGGGCAAAAGTGGTGGTGCGGTCAGAGCGGCTGAACTGGGATCGTGTTTGATATCTACACCCTTGTATTCATCCAATCGACATCACAATAGCACTCATTTGCTCTGTTGTCTTTTGCAAGACGTTTTACCCACTTTTTTGAACGCTCAAGAAAACATGTCGTTCTTTCAAGGTCAAACACTCGGTGTATTTACAAGTGACTGTCTAGTGTTGATGCCGAAATCTCCGAGAGTGATTCAGTTGGGTGCTTATTTCTTTGAGACGTTGGTTATTGAGGGACATGAGACACCAAAAGAGATTCAGCCAAAAGAAGACGGCACAAGGTTTGGTGAATGGAGTCAAAAAGTTACTGAAAGTGCTGTCTGGAGAGGATTCATCAAAGGGCTAATGAGTAACCCGATGGTTGAAGAAATCTGGCCAAATGCCTTTATTTAAAATAAAAAAAAAGATCTATTTTTTTTTTTTTTTCGAAAATGTTTGATCTATTTGGAGAGATCTCTAATCAAGAATTAGAAGAATTAAAAGAAAGAAAACAAGAGTTTCAAAAGAGACAACAAAAAAAACTTGAAAGTTTACCTGTCGATCGCTGGCAACGATCGACAGCCGAAAACCGAATGGTGTTTTGTCATGACAAGACTTCCTTTTTGATCCCTCAAAAGGCTTTGGGTATCTTGAGCAAAGAAGAGTGTGAACAGATCTTAACTGTGGCGGAGAAAATACCTGAATGGACCACAAAGAGACACTCTGCCTTTGCCACCACGGATATTCCGATCCGACACAACACACTTGCCTATCTAGAGCCCCTGGTAACCTCACGACTGATGGATCGACTGGCCAAACACTATGGCTTTAAGCCTCAAGACCTAATGTTTCGGGACATCTTTCTAGTAAAATATGCCGCTGAAGGCCAACGAGGGCTCGAGATGCACACGGACGGCTGTCTTTTTTCAATCACACTTCTGGTCAGCGACCCAGCCGATTTCGAAGGTGGAGGAACTTTTTTTGAAAGTATAGATGATGTACTTTATTTAGAACAAGGGGAATGTGCCTTTCATGATGCGAGAGTGATGCACAGTGGTATAGAGATCACGCGAGGGAAAAGATTTGTGCTAGTTGGATTTATAGATACAGTGGATACGCAGATCAGGCATGAATGATGGACGGCAGCAACTGGAGAGCTTCCTTTCGACCGCTATGCTTGATCACCCAAAGGATGCTTTCACCCAGGATTATTTTGCTTTTTAAAATAGATAAAAACGAATCGGAACATTTGCTGATGTCCAAACTTTTGCATGTTTCGTTCAGTTGAAATCCAATTGTGTAATAACTGAGGTAGATTGTGCCCGTAACTGAGGTGTTGTCTAGGCGATCTTGGGTAAGTCTCGGTGGCTTGCCGTGCTCGAGATCCGCCTTTTCTTTCGCGTTTGTGTAGCGGGCGACAGTCTGCTGTGGTGTCGTGATCGGCTGGATCTGTTGGATGTTTAGGTCTTCTTCTAACATTTCAACGTATCGTGGGATCAAGCCCGGCATTCGTTGGACCCAGGCTTGATGGGTGGTAATGGTTTCTGAACTACCAACGATGCTTATAAAGTGTTTGTACCGATTGAGGTAATTGATGGGGTGAAATAGCTTTTGGATTGTTTGGTGGAAATCATCGTTTCTATCCAATACGCACCAGCCTACACGAAATGTATGAGACCAATAGAATACATATGTTGTGTTACCTCTTTCGAATTCAAGTTGTATTGCCTTTAGAGTAGATTTTGTCACGTTGGGTGCAGTGTTACAGACAGGGTGACAAGGCGAGAGGATGGGCATGATGGCTTGGCTATAAGATGTGGCGTTGTAATCAATCTTTTTGTTATTGATGTCTGGTATATGTTCTGTCAAGAGTACAGGCGTAATCCAAGGCCATTGGCTCCACATATAGAAGAATTGGTTGATAAGAGAGTTGATGTTCAGGCGTTCTCGATTGTGAATTGACTTGTAAGTTTTCACTAAAAGTAATGTACAGCTAGTATCGTTTAGGTAGCCCATGGGTAGGCTGTGTATACCGCGTTGGATGGACCAGTACTTGATGATTTGAAGTGATACTTGAAAGATTCGTACGTGGTCTTGTTGTATTTGGTTCTTACAGAATTGGCTTAGTCTGGGTCCATTGATCGTGTTGATTGAAATGTCGTCCAGCTCTTTGAGTAATGTGTTGTCGAGAAGATTTGTTTGGCTTGTTACTGTATCCAGATTGAGTCGAACAAAGAAAACATTAACCTTTGCTCTGTTAGAAGCGCGCTTGAGGTTTGAAACTTACTGAGATATTATGAATAACACAGTGAATGATGAAAATAGGTGAATTCTTATGCACCTGATAAATTCTATCAGTAAACAATCACACACACACACACACACACACACACACACACAAACAATAAGCTCATACCTCAATAGACGAAACCAGATGTTGTTCTTTTAATATAAGAGGGAAGAACTTGAAAAAATGGGTACGTCGGATAGCTTTTGGACATACCAATACCAATTCAATCACTTCGTTCTGTAAGTTTCCACCCATTGCATAAGATCCAGAAGATACTAAAGCGCATTTAATATCACCCTTCTTCCACTGAATATCTTTGGCTACCACTGCTGAAAAGCGAACCACCATACGTTTTAAGAGTTCAACTATTCTATCTCTACTCACATTGGTTATTGTGTTTGCTGGCTTAGTTTACCTTGTCTGTTTCATTGCCTCTGTTTCAATAGCTTCCTTTTGTCTCAAATAATCATACCATTGGTCGTTCGTTATATGTCTTCTTTCTCTAAGCATAATGTGTAACTTGAGAAAAAGAAAAAGAGAAAAAGGTTACTGTTGATCACTTTTTTTTAATATACAGAATCTCAGCTAATGAAATTCACTGTTCATTTTAAACACTTTTTGTTACTTAAAACTCAGTATTTTTTCTTTTCTTCTTTTTCTCTCGTACTTATTGATATCAAGATTAATTATCAGATGACAAGTAAATATTTTCTTTTTTTTATTGATTCTAAACAGCTCTTTTTTTAGAGCATAACGTTTCAAGCTTATTAAAGCTAAGATATTCCACTGACCCGTCCTTAGATACCTTCTTTCAATGGGAAGGTTCTGTATTGTGAGTTTCTGGTTTTAATTCAATCTACTAACTGCCTTTAGTTGTTTTATGCCTGATCAACAACCCAAAAAGATATTCCAATGTCTAGGAATGAATGTCTCTCGTGCTCAAATAGAAGAAGGCAAACTAAAGAGTCAAGGTAGAGAACTGACTTATTACTTGGACCCTATCACAGGTGAAAAGTTAGACAAATGGGATAATCCCTGGACGGGTGAAAAAGATTTACCAGGTAAACACAATCTAAAAATACGCCTTTTCTTATTTGTTTAGTGGTTCATATTGCCAATGATCCTATACAGATGGCTATTCCTGCTCAAATCCCATTGGATGTTCGTCATAATCCCTTTTCAAAGACATCCAGTGTGGTTTCTGAAGTAAGAAGATCTCATTTTTTGTTGTCGTTGCTTATTATCATAGATCCCCTTGTTTTATCCAAGCCCATTAGCCGATGAAAAGTTTAAAGATTTTGACCCCAACAGAATGTATCAAGCAGGCGAATTCTTTACATTCAAATGTGCCACAAATGATTTAGAGTCTCAAACGACCATTAATGACGTTGAAGTCAATTGGACCCGCGTATCTAGATTCAGTCCATTTATGAAAATGAAGGATCATCAAGGATATCTCGTCTTTCACTGCACCGGATATAAATTACCCCAGAGATCAACTTCAGATGATCTTCATCCTTTGTTGGCTCAAGAAATCAAGACGCACACAACTTATGCCACGGCACCTGTTGAATATGATACAAATGCAAAGAGTGTATCGAGTTGGTCTTATTTTAGAGATCATTTCAATCAATATCAACAAAAAGATATTATTTGGCCTTGTTTGGAATAAATAATTTTCCCTGTCATCTCTTTTTTTTTTTATTCTATTTTACAAAAGTACTCTTGGTTACTGTTTTTTTTTTATTATTATTTATTTCTTCTTTCCTTTGGCATTAGCAGCCTTTTTGTTATAACCTCCACTGGCTACAGCCTTTTTCATTGTAGTCGAAACAGCTTCGTCACTTTCAATCCAAGAAATGTCACCCAAATCGAGGTCGCCAAAACGTTTTTGAAACTTGGTCAATTGTTCACTTTCGTCCGTCACACCTTCCTTTAACATGGCTGGATTCCAAAGAGGATGGTTGCGAGTATCTTTTGTTAATCGAATTTGAGAACGTGTGGGTGAAGTGGTACGAACTGTATATGTGGCTCCGTTGCTGAGTACAATCGTCTGTAAGAATTTTTCGGGTTTGGATAAACTCGAAGCATGTCGAACGGTCTGTCGAAGCATTTTTGTGAAAAAGAAGGGCGGCGGGGAACCTGGAAATTTTTTTTAGGTAATTGTCAAAAAAGAGTCAAGTCACAAAAAAAAAAATGACAACCATCTTGTGTGTGCCAATAATTTCAAAAAATAAAAAAATAAAAATAAAGATAACGTCTTAGGAAGCCCTCGTTTTTAAGAAACTTGATAAAACGTCATTTTTGATCCCAGTAATGTTTCGAATGACATTCAATTGGACAAGCTGTAATTGTCAAAGAAGTGGCTTTTGTCCATTTGAGAAAACCTCCCCGACTGCTGTTCTTTTTTATGCCTTGAGAATGCTAAAGGTAATTTTTAAGTGGTAAGGTCAACTAACTCCATTTGTGATGATTTTGGACAATTATTTTATTGTGATGATGTGTGTCATTATATAAAGGAACGAAAGTAAAATTTTATAAAAAGTTTGTTGAGAATTGGTACTTTGTAGCTATTCTGAGAATTCACCCACTTATTTCCAATTACTTTGTAGTTTTTAGCTTTAATATTTTGTTGTTTCCCTTGAAATCGTAGTAAAAAAAAAAAAATAAAGACTGCAGATTCGCTTTACAATACATTCATCTAATAACTTTCAGAGTAAGAAAGGGTTTTTAAAGTTGCATGTCAATTTCACTGCATTCTTATGAGGATGATTTAAAATAAAGAGGACATGCTTATTTATGTTACTTATGCAGCAACGAAGAAAACTAAAAAATGCTTGACACTTAGTTTTTTTTTTGTTTAATTTATCTCAAAAAAAAAAAAAAAAAATTAGGCAGTTTCACATTAAAGCATTTCTTTCTTTTCTGTCAAATGTGGTATTTGTCATACTCAAACTATATCGATAGGGCCGGTAAGAATATTTTTCTTTTCATAGAGCGCTTTAATAGGTACTGAAGACTTACTTTGTGTTCAGAACACCCTACCACCAAGGCAATCTTACCTGGAAAACAATACACAATTGGAAAAAAGGGTAAAGAAACATGCTTTCACAATAAAAAGAAACACACACAGTCTTTATACTCTGGTAATTGATAAACTTATAGACACGAGCATTATAATTCAGCACGATAACAGTATTAGCAAAAAGCACATTACAATTACCGTTGGATCTTACTCGATCTCAAATTTGGTAAAAGAAAAAATACAAGACTTTGAGAACAAACAGGAGTAAGTAATTTGGTACAATTAGGAAGACGACAACTTTAAACCCAACATCAACATTGTAGCCCATAAAACGACCTATGGGACTCGTTTGAATGGAGAAGTACTTGAAGGTTCATCACACGCCCACCAGGATAGTACTATACATTTAGGTAGTTTGGGATTTTGTGTAAGGTAACTTTGATGCACGAATACAATTGTAAGCCTGTCTTTCTGTTTTAACCAGACAAGTTTCTAGACTACGTTGGAAATCCGTCGTTGTATGTAGAAATGCGGCAAAGAGTTCAGAAAAGAAAAAGCTTGCAAAGGCCGCTATTCGCATAGGTAAAAATTAATAGATAATGTTTCTTTCACGGCTTATTAATGAATATAAAAAAAGGTTTTAGTGTGCTAAAAAAGTGGAATAAAAGATGTACACATTTGTACATGACAGATTTGATAGTGAGCGACAGATTGATTTATTCTTTGGTCAATAATAAGCCTATCGTATCTGATAAATGGTTAGACAAAATGATAGAACAAGGGGATGTTGATGAAGCAAATAAAGTGATAGAACCGATTATCCTGGAAGATTACGGGCCTCTTAAAAAGAGGGTAGAGTTATCCTACAATCTCAACCGAAAAGAATTATTTGAAGGAATAGAGTTTTGGATATTTTCGCAAGAACAGGTAAAGAAAAAAAATTGAAACCACATATGCAGAATTTGTTATTAATTTCTTTTATAAAGTACAACCGTTTAAAGTTTTTAATCGAGCTTTGTCAAGGAGGGATTAAAATGCTTGACTTGAACGAGGACGTAAATATGACTGATATAAAGGAGACGACGTTGTTCATTCAACCTCCACCCGAAATGGTATCCAGCAATCGATGGGTTGCCTTAGAAACGCAGTTTTGTAGTAGCCATGGCTTTGTTAGAACTATAAATGAGCAAGAGATAGTTTATTCGGTCATTTATTGCTCAACTAATACACTGTGCAATCCTAAGGTGGCATATCCCACTGAGAATGAAAAAAAGCTAGACACAGAAAAAACAGAGGAATCATACGCGTCTACAGAAACATTTCCTTCAAAGTCTTCACATCCGTCTTCCTGCTCTCGCTCTCAAACAACTTCGTTTTCGTCAAAAGCAATAGACCAATCTTCCTGTTCAAATTTTGAAGCAGATACAATCAATTCCAATCGCTCGAAAAGCTTCTTATCTAACGCCGAAGCAGATACAGTCCCTTACAGCTCCTCGAAAAGCTTTTTAGCTAATGCCGAAGCGGATACATTACCATATAGCATATCAGACACAATGCATCCAGATTCTAGAACACTTCAGTCAAATCCACTTGAATACGATGAATCAGAGCTTCGGACCACCGACCCTGCTGATTCACACGTTAAAAAATCGAAAGATAATACTTCTATAACATCTGGTGTGAATGAGTTTTTTGATGATTTTTTTGGAGTGTTGGATGCCCCTTCATCGCCACCTCAAAATATAGTCAATGCTCAGGAATCCTCTTTAAATAAGAATATGCGTGAAGTTTCCCCTCCAAGCAAGGACATAGATATGCAAGATCTTCCTGTTCCCACTGTGGATGACGATGTTTCTATGCGTAGTCATGAGCCATCCTTCCACGATCTATTTGATATGGGCTCTCCAATCGCTAGTCATGAACATGTATCTAAGTCTCGACTTGAAGCTGTGTCTGAGCCTATACCTGAAGCTATGTCTGAACCCACGATTGAGGTTATGCCTGAACGTAAAAATTTACCAGAAAATGCAGAAGTCAGAGGCTCGTCTTCCCGGCATTCTTTTCAAGAAGAATACATACCCTCGGATCAAGTTGTCTATATGCCACTCGTCAAGAGACCACGTATTGTAAATACAGAAATGCTCACTTCTTCTAATGGCATCAACTTTAAACGATTTCGAAAAGTACAGCAATTTCAAAACTACAACCATGCAGATATTACTCATACATTTCATCAAATGAACCAAAGGCATAGTAGAAGTCAAGGTTTATGAAAGTACATTAAAAACTTGTATTAAAAAGCATTTCATTTCATAGATGTTGAAAGGATACAGTCTTTCAGAAAGTAAAGTCGTGCAAAAAATCTCGTGTCCAACAGTGATGTCGACTAGTCCAGTAATGAAGTCGTGTTCGCGTACCTTTATTTTTAGATGTCGCTTAGTAATTATCCAATAAAATTCTTGGCATTTTCATTTTATACAACCTAGGAGCGAATCCTCGTTTCCTTCATCACTAATTATCATAATATCGACATGTTGACCACTGGTATCGTGACGTCGATGCGTTCTTCTAAATATACGCGAAGCATATATTAAACATTGGAAACACTCTCATTCCTTCATGTTAATATGATTCAACTTACCAGCATCACCTTGGAAATTTGGATTTTTTTCCTAGTATGAAATGCAGAGGCGTTTGAACTCCTACGTCTAAAAAAAAAAGGAGGTCATTTTTTTTGTTTTCTTGAAATCAGCCCTGTCCTTTCCCTTTGTTTTGTTTTACGTGATGTCTGCCGAACCATCGATTTTCAAAGCTCAATTGGTTGAAATTGTTAACCCATGCTTTGTATGCTCTAAAACACATATAGCGCCACAGAAATTACGCCACATTTCAAAAAGCACAGAATCAATGTTCCCGAACGACCTGTTGGCGTTAGACGTCATGACACACCCGATTATTTATTTGCAAAAGCTAATGGCAAACATCAAGATGTTCAAAAGCACTTTGGATGTCTGTCTTGTCCTGCTCATTTTAAACTTTTAAACGATTTAAAAGATCATTTTATCAATGATCATCCCGAATCTATGCCGCCAGCACCGCAACACCAAGAAAGCAATGACGTTCCATCACATTCATCAAAAAGACGAAGTGTGGATGAGATTGTAGACATTGTTGACGTTGACACAGAATTAATGGACTATTCATGTCTATCAATTATACCTCCTTGCGATGATGACAGGTTCATGATTGGTGACTTTGACGTGACCGATGCATTTTATAACTTTCAAAAGTCCTTACTGGCTCATAAATGGAAACTCTCTCTGGAGGACCATGTCCAATATGCCCTGGCGTCCACCCCAATTCTATTCTTATCTAGAAATCAATATTCTGAAGATTTTCTGCCATTTTTCGATGAACACAACCTAAAGGCTACCATTGACCGTGTTGATGCTATCTATGGTATCAAGAAACAACGAATGCCTACCAACGTAGTCATGGAAATCATCAAGATCATCGAAGACCTTTTATCTACCGCGACAACAAGAGAAAAGGCTGCTATACAACTATTCGGATTGGATCTTACCACAAACGAATATAAGTTTGCCAAAGCAATAGCAGAGCTGGTTAAGAAACTACCTCGTGTATCCTTTGCAGAAGAGACAAATGAAATGGAACTTTGCTCTCGGTATATCGATCCATTCTTGTGCGGCATATTTGATGAACCCGACGGAGGCGTTTTTCTGCGATGGACGAACGAAACCGTATTGGAAGCGAAAAAGCAACAAAGCTTGCTGAGTTGGCGACCCGACATTTGCATCACCAAACTACAAGGCATCAAATGGAAAGCGAACATTGGTTTTGGGGAGGCAAAACCAGCATATCAAGACTCTAACCATTACTCGGTCTGTCGAGATCTTTTACGCGTCTCAGTTTTTTGTAAAGGCGCCCTGGAAACACGGAAAATGATGGGAGTTATGGGTTTACAGATCGTTGGTAGAACAATCACCTTTTATATCTTGGTATTACCTTCAAGTGGTCTATATATCATGCATGAACTTGCCAAAATTAAGATTCCAGATTGCCTGAATGATTTACCAAAGCTGGTCACCGATATTTCAGACGTTTTACTTGTACTTGACGTTTTTAATCGAATTTGCATTCCATGTGTTGATTATCCAAATCTCAAGCGATATCGCCCAACAATAAGCAGCTCAATCTTCGACCAACCTTTTTCCACTCAACTAAAGACACTAAATATGATAATTGATGGCCGTAACAAATATAATGCTGATGGGTTGATCCGAATGTACGGATATAAAACTTAGAGATCCTCCTTCTAGAAACATCGTCTTATTTTGGATGTAGTGATCAATCCAAATCCAAATTTGACCACCATAAAGGCTTGTTTGGGTCATTAGCCATGATAAAAACAATTGCTGATGAATACCAGTATGCATCAATCACCACATTTAAAAAAGTAAAAATTATCTTTGTTCATGCAGGTGACACAACAGTATTTGGAAATATTATTGTTGTTCCTAATTCACAGGTTTTGAAAAGCTCTCAGGAAAAATATGCGTTACCGACTCTTTTGATATTTATTCCTGCGTTCAAATATTTTTCCCTCTTTGAAAAAAAAGTAGTATGTTTTGATTTACAGTAATTCTACTGTTTACAGTATTTTTCTATTGATAACAGAAAAATTCTATTGGTCAAAAAAAGTTTCTCTTGCGCAGACTAACGCAAATTGATCTTTTTCCTAAATATCAAATTTCATTCATGCATTATAAGGACGTATAATATTACTGTATATACTGTTTTATATCCAATTGTATCACATTGAAATTACTATATTGACCTAATGCGAAATTGACCCTATTGTTCTAATCATATGTGCTGATACCTTATCTGATTCTGTTGCCAAAAACGTAGACCAGCGATATTCCTGCTTGCTATGACTTCCCTTCTACAGGTTGGGCTCGTAATTGCCTGATTGTATGTAAAAGACGTGTCCTAGAGTACACTGATACCATGCCTTTGAATCCATTCATTGCTCTTATTTTATTTCTGACCAGCCGGGAACTTACAATAAATTGTTCACTTTACCCAAATGATCCAACTATTCCATATTTGTACACTTTGGTGTCACATTTGCATCAAAATCGTCTTGGAGATCAGTATATTGCCGATATTTTGGTACAATTACTGGATACCCAAGATCACGAACATACCAAAATTATTGGAACTTATTGACCAAAATTCATCATCCGAAACAGCTGCCAAAGCCATCAAGAATTTACAATCACAAAACCACGCAATGAAAAGGAAATACACTGATATGAATCTCGGGCCCTCCTCTATCCCTACTACATGCTCATTGCCATAAAATTTTAGAAAAAATACAAAAAAGTAACCAAACCAAGAATTTAAGAGTAAGGCGATAAAAAAAAGGAGGTATTTATTTTTATGATTGACAAAAAGCCCATGATAAATCATCGCTTTACCCTTTGACTTTTTTTTCGTTTTGTTTTACACTTTTTACACATACAAGTTCCATCGCTCAAATCAGTTTCTGAATCGGTCGAAGTTACCACTATTTTTCTCTTCTTATTACTACTTTCATCCTCACTGCCAGTGCTGCTGCTACTACTACTACTAGTTGAGCTTGCAGAACTGCCACTACTACAGGGAGGAATTTGCGGAATAGTTCTCGTTGCCTGTAATGATTTGGCCGCTTCTCCATATAATTCAGGTTCCCTTTGGCCCAGCTCTTGTATTTTTCTATATAATTTTTCACCTAGCTTGGGACGCGCATGTCTTGTGTTTAAATAAACATAATCCAGATTGGTCAGTGAGCAAAAGTTTTGGGTGACAGCAACAGTGTAATCGAGATTCATCACAACGTGAGGCCATCCACCCGGGACAAATATTGTTTCACCAGGCTGCTGCAAGACTTCGACCATCCCCCATTGTTCACCTAAAGATTTCTGGCCATTACTTTGCCTTTTTTTGAACTTAGGATAGACCTGATCGAACCAGGAAACACCTTCACGATCATGAGGTTTCATTACTGGGTCATAAAGTTCTTTTGGTGTGTTTGGAGGGAAAAGACACCAACGTTTATGTCCTCGAATAAGAGCGTTCCAGGCTGATGTTCCCAATGGGTCCGTGTGGATACCAGTCCCGCTTCGGCCTCCACCAATGACCATCCACCTGTATGGTGGTCTTCTTCCTCCAGTCAATTTAAAAAGATCATCGGCAAAGTACTTGGGTACTTTATAATCGTCTAGTAAAGATTTGTTATTCCCGGTTTTTTTAGATCGTGACGATCGGTAGAATCCACTGTCAAAAATGTAAAGAGGTGAATCATCCAAAAGTCCTTCGGTTGTTGAATAGTGTAAAAATTCTTTCATTTTCATGTATACATTATTGTCATTGTCATCGTCTCCCACTTTGAAAGAATGCGATCTATAGTTTTTTAAAAAATACTGCTCAAAAAAAAAAAAAAAAAAATAAGTGTCTTTGCTTTGTATATGAAGCAAGCTTACTTCTTCGGTCCAGTGTTTATTTGCTTTCCATTCATCGGTGACATGAGTGATCACAACAGGAATATTTGGAGCTTCGAATTTTTCAACAAACTCTTTTTTTGACACATTTCTATAGTCTATTCTGGGTACTGTGTCAAGATAAGAGTCGATCCAGTAATCGTTGCGATGAAACTTCCATCTTCGCCAATCAAACAAGTCGATCTCTATTATTGATTGGTAAATATACAAACACCACTTGCTGTATATTTACTTTACCAGACCTAACTTTTAATTTGACTCTCTTTATCCTTTCATTGTACTTTTCACTCTTTGACAATTTATGCTTTTTTTTTACTTTTTCTAATGGTGTTGATTTGGATGCCATATGTTACAAAAAAAAAAAAAAAAAAAAAAAAAATTTTTAATTCCTTTTTTCTCTCTTGAACACAAGAAAAAAAGAAAGAAAAAAAAATTAATATGCCACGCAAAGGATACAATGAAGACGATGAGGATTCAATGTCCACCTTTTCAGAAGACTGCCGTTCAACACGAAAATATATGCAACCTGGTACTCGACGATTAGCATCACACAGTAAAAAAAAGGTCGCTTATTTTCATGACGAAGATGTTGGCAATTATCATTATGGAGTAAAAAAAAAAGAAAACAAATTGAATACTGAAGAATACAATTTAAACTTTTTTTTTTTTTCTGTAGGAGCGTCATCCCATGAAACCTCATCGATTGACATTGACCAACCACTTGGTACTTAAATATGGTTTACATGAAAAAATGGAAATATTTCAACCAAGACGAGCCACTGACAATGAAATAAGAAATTTCCATTCTGAAGACTATGTAGATTTTTTAAAGAGGTATATACATATATACAATTTTGAACGAAATAAAAAAAATAAAGTTTAACTTTCTTATAGAGTAACACCAGATAATGCAGATGAATACGAGGACCTTTTCCAACGATTCAACGTAGGAGACGATTGTCCTATATTTGATGGGATTTATGATTTTTGCCAAAGATATGCAGGCGCAACAATTGAAGCATCAAGAAAGTTGATTGCAGATGGAGCAGATATTTGTATCAATTGGTCAGGTGGGCTTCATCATGCCAAAAAGAGTGAAGCAAGCGGATTTTGTTATGTGAATGATATCGTTTTGGGTATTTTAGATCTATTAAGGTAAGTTCTTTTAATGTAGCGAACTGGAATTAAGAAAAATCACTAGATATTTTCCTCGTGTATTGTATATTGATATTGATATTCATCATGGCGACGGCGTACAGGAAGCATTCTATTCAACAGATCGAGTTATGACTGTCAGTCTTCACAAATACAATGGCGATTTTTTCCCCGCGACAGGCCATATTGACGAAATTGGAAGCTCATTAGGCAAGTACTATTCCGTCAATGTGCCTCTTCGGGATGGTATTGATGACGATGCCTATGTTTGGTTATTTAAAGAGGTGATCGATGCTGTTATTGGCACTTACCAGCCCTCAGCTATTGTCTTACAGTGCGGTGCGGACTCATTAGGATGTGATCGACTGGGTTGCTTCAATTTGAGTATTCGTGCTCACGGTCGATGCGTACAGTTGGTAAAAAACTTCAATATCCCTCTATTAGTCGTAGGTGGGGGTGGATATACGGTTCGAAATGTCGCGCGATGCTGGACATACGAGACATCAGTCCTTGTGGATACAGAGCTGAGCGAAAACTTGCCCCCAAATGAGTATCGCGACTTCTTTAAGCCTGACTACAAATTACATCCAGATTTAAAAGGAAGAGTAGAAAACCAAAATGACAGAACCTATTTATTAAAAGTGAGAGAACGCGTAATGGAACAGTTAAGATATTTAGATGCTGCTCCAAGTATCCAAATGCAAGAAATACCTCCTGATATACAAGGATTTCTAGATGGTGAAGAAGAACAAAGAGATGCTGAAGATGATTCAGAAATGGGAAAAGACACAAGGCCTCATAGAACAGGAAATATTATTCACGAAAATGAATGGTATAGCGATGACGACGACAGTGATGACGGTTGGAAAGGGCAAATGGATGTAGATGACGATGATGATTAAAAATATATTTGTATTGTCCTATAATGCTTTCTCTGCCATATCTAAACGCATTTCACTTGATAAATACAATCATGTTCTTTTCACTTGAGCATGAAACTACTCTACTCAAAAGGTCGGTTTACAATTATGAAGAATTTTAAAACACTATCCATACGCTGTGAATATTCGTGGATTTCAGCTTGTTAAAAAATGATGGTGGGGGGGGAGAAATACAAGGAAAATGATTGATGTGAACTTTTCTTTTCTTTGGTTCTTCTTGACACACATTTAAAGCAACAAAATATAATGCCTATCTATAGCTAAAGAGGTTTACAAGTCATTTAAGATATTCCATTGTGCTAAAATATGAGCCAGACGTACAAGTGTCTTAATAGCTCTGTACAAGGTAAAATATACGTATGTTTACAGATTACGGGTGTGTTTTCGGTGCGACTGTCTTGCTCAATTAACAATAACATTCTCGTTAAAGAAGCTTTACTGTTTGATGGGCCAAAATAAGGTTACGATGTTGACCATATAACTAATCATTCTATTAAATAAACTATTTACATGTATAAAAGCTATTGTTCGTTTATTTAGAAGTTTTTGCTTTCTTGTTTGCTTTTTCTTCGTTTGTTTTCATTTCTTTCTTTGTTTTCTTTACTGTTTATAAAAAAAAAAAAAAAAAAAAAAAAAGTGAGCAACAGAGGTTGGGTATATAATGCTCTTTTTTTTTTTTATGCTTACCATATCGATGATACAATACTTCACCGCCACACACTCCGTTTTCAACCTTGGTTAATTCTAAAGTCATTCTTGGTCCAATCTCATGTAAACGCACGGCTCTTTGTTCGTTTCTGCGTTGAGTAGATACAGTCACAGTGGATTCTGGTCCGTCCTCGACATCACTTTCCGATACAATAGCTTCTCTCAATACAAAGTCGGATATATCTTCGAAATTACCCAAGTCAGGTAAATCTGCATTCACTACTCTTTTGATTGATTTTGATACACCTGTTGCTTTTACGCCGATTGTGTAATGTCGCACGTCAATTTTTTGTGTATCATCATTGTAGTTGAATAACAAGATTCGCTTTGCTTGAGATAATTGCATCTAAGGTACACGTATTATTATTTGATTCAAAAAAAAAAAAAAAGCCTTTTTGGTGGTGAGGATCACTTACAGTTTGAACATCTATAGAAGGGAACATGTTTTGAAGCATGGCTGTCATCACTTTAAACTCTTTGCCTTCTTGTTGAAAGTTGTTTAAAACAATCAATGGACTTGTGCGATATTCTACATCTGATGTCTTTGGGTTCTTTTGAAGAGCCAAACAATCCTTGGCCAAAGAATAATCAACCACTCGGAAAGTCAAGGTGGGCCCACGAGGAACACGAGCAATACGAAGATTGATGTTTTTTTCTGTACGACTAAAGATCACGAAATGACTAACACCAAGTTGTCCAGCTACCATGACAAAATCTTTAAGACGATTAGATCGACGTTCCTATTAAGTGATTAATAAAAAATAAAAAAAATAAAATAAAAAAATGGGTCGTTTAATTTACCTTCAAATGACTGGCTGTGTGTGGTTCAAATATACGGCGAACATCTTTGACAAGTGCAGTGACAGAATTTCCAACAATGCCTGATCGCATAACAAAACTCTTTGGGACCTTGTCTAATTCCTCTTCTGTGGGTGCAATGTGGGTTCTGGTCTTTCTCTGTTGAATATATAAAAAAAAAAAACACTGGTATTAGACACAACATGAAACAAGAGTTACATGTACAACTTGGATGCATTTACCTTTCTTTTGACCATTTTGAGAAAATGTGTTTAAACTGTTGTAAAAGAATTATTAAATTGCCACTAAAAAAAGAGTTGATATAGTGCACATGAAAGCCAGTCACTTTAAATGCGCCTCTTTCCTCTTGCATGAATTACCTTGGCTGCTGATCTTAAACATTTGAAGGCTAGTAGTACGGCTTCAAGTTCAAAGTGACCACGTTTTCTGTGTTTATTTCATAAATCAATGATCCTGAAATATAACAAGAAGCTCAGAGTCTAAATGTGTCGAATATTTTTCTGAATATAATATAATTGTGCTTCCTTTAGGATTTAGAAACTTTGTAAGAGTAACAAACATAATTAAAGTATGTATCGGATTAAAAAGCCAATGTGCATGGAAGAAAAGGCTTAACAAAATACTCAATAGGTAATATTGGCGGAAAATTCTAAAAGTAAAAACTAGTTACACTATTTTCTTTAGCATTCTAAAAGAGCAAGCTGAGATTCTTATTAAAATGAACGATCTGCTTTGAAATTACCTAATAAAATACAAGAGATAAAGACAGATCTATTTTGTCTCTTCAAAAACTTTCCAGCCAAAGGTTTTGTTGTTGTCTTCTTGGCAGAATGCCCCAAGCGATGATGAAAGTTACGAGTCTTGGTTCCATTGGTTTGAAAACTTTCTTGTGTTCATTGGATCCTTTTGGGGGTGATTGTTGAGTTTGTCGCTATACAGGATTTTACTTTTAAAGGTCTTTGCTTCGTCGCAATTAGGGTAAGATCAACTTCCGTTTTTATTATATTGTTGGTAGATCTGTCACATATAACAAGATCAAAATACATAACAAGACAAACTGGGAAAAAATAAAGGGAAATGAGTATAAAAGTCAATAAAAAATCTTTGATCCTGTTTATGATCTTTAGCTACGAATTTCCTTAATACATACAAGTAAAATTCATGTACATGATTTGCGTGTATATTTTCCAGAATTGAAATTGATATAACGAAGCATTTTAAAACAAATTATTTCAAAAAACCACTGTACATTGTTGTATGCGTAGAATAGCCGTGCCTGGGTCATATTTTGAATAAAAGCAAAGTTTGTTTTCCCGCTCTTCATTTTAAAACCCAATCAAGGCACTTTTTTTTTTTGATAAAAAGTAGATTTTGATTGTTGTATTTTCCATTTTTATAAATTTACCTGGATTTACATTTTAGTTTTGTAAAGTGAATTACAAATATACATTCCACTGGAAGTAAATTTGACAAAAAAAAAAAAAGAAAAAAGAACCGTATGGAAGGCATTTTATCAAATCAGTTGTGTAATATTTTAACCTGAAGTCATTTGCGTATCTTATTTCTTTTGATATTTATTATACAAGTTTTTCTATTGATAATAAATCCAATGATATTATACTTTTCAAACAAATGAAACAAATGAAGTGCTTGGAAAAATAAAAATAAAAATTAAAAAAAAGGAGACGCACATTTGTGTTACATGTACAGCTTATAAAGTTACAAACAAAACTAAGAAAAATGTTTTGAACATTTTTTAGTTTTTTTTTTTTTCATTTGAAGTTTGATTGGGAGTTCACACATGGGGAACTATTATTTATATGGCAAAACGAGCTTGTTCGGCGTTGGAATACCACTACGTCTCGCCACCACCCCCCGGAATGGGCGGATGCTCCGGGAACATCGAGGGTAAAGAAAAACTCTAGCTGACTTTTGCCCCTTTTATACATGTGAAAAACTTGCTTTTTGCAACTTGTGGTTTTTTTTCCCTGTGTATGTTGGCTTTTTAAAAATATCAAAAATAAACCGTTTTCGTTGCTTTCTTCAATGGTAAATACATTTATCTATACTTGAAGAAGGCTTTGCAAACCAAAAAAGAGTCTTTAAGTATTAAAATGACACAAATACATTGGTAACAGCATTACAGCTAATGAAAAACAAAGAGTCATGTCATCGTTTAGTGAAACTCTGTCAAGCATAGGCAAAACGCGTGGGTGGTACAATAAAAAAATAAGCCCAAGCCTAAAGATTCAAAATGAAAGAGGGGATTAAAGTACATTGACCATCTTTTTTAAATATTTGCAAAAGTAAAATAAAAAAAAGTAGAATTTTTTGAAGTAAAAAACTCATAGAATCAAAGAAAAAAAAAAGAGGGCGTCTTCATCACAGTTCATGAAAAAAGAATTATCACGTGATGTGTAACCTTCCCAAATTGATTCTAAATGCTGCATATAATTTACTTTTTTTTCTTAAAAAAGAGATATAAAATAGTGAATCTATTAAGAATTTTCTTGAAGTAAAATGTGTATTAAAAAAACATAAAAGAGGGAAGTCAATATTCATTAAAAAAAAACTCCATTGGTGGCATCAACTCGAATCAGGAGTAAGTCAATCGTGCTAATGGTTATGCATTTCTTTGCTTCCCCACTCCTACTTTTTTTCTTTTTTTTTTTTTTTTTAGAAAAAAAAAAATA
>JNDS01005223.1:0-26334 GCA_000697035.1 Rhizopus stolonifer B9770
TTGGTTTATTTAGTGATACCAAGTTAGAGAGTTTAATCCCCGTTAAATTAAATTCAATTACCGTAAATTTTGAAAGAATAATGCATTTTTTTTTTTTTTCTCTTTTTTTTTTTTTTTTTTTTTTTTTTTTTTTTTTTTTTTTTTTTTATTTTTTTTTTTATTTTTATTTGTACCTTTTCATTTACCTATGCAACATTTTCCCAAAAATATGTTCGAATAGAATGTATACCCATTAATATTAAACACAAATGCTTTAGTTTAAAAGGACTTTTTTTATGTTTATTTTTCCATGTGTGGCCATGAGCGAGCAGCTACTTGTTTAAAAACAAAGCACTTTGTAGTATAACACAAACGATATTATTTATAAAAAAAAATATATATCAATAAATATAATGTATTTTCCAAGGACTCATAAAGCATAAAAAGGCCAAGTATGTTAAAAGACATATGGCTGTATAAATCCATCAAGTTGAACATAATTTTGCAGTCATAAAGGGAATCAAAATAATTAATGTTTATTGTTTTAAGGTATATTGATTTTATATTCGAAAGCCAAAGCATCATTCAACTCAAAGAGATGTTCTAGAAAAATAAACTAGGTCGCCTAGGGTTTTTTTTGGAGGGTATGTACCATAAGCTATTCTCCCTTTTTTTTTTTCTCATACAAAATAATCAAAATATTGATTCTTCAACGTGTTCATAATGTTGACCATCCATACCAGGCATTTCTTCTGACCACAGAGGGTTGTATGAAGGACACACTTCTTGAAATGATTTGCTCATGTTCCAATCTTTACCCATCTTGTTTTCACAATAATCACAACAAGAGAGAAAGTGTTTATCGTCTTCATCGTCCGTTTCATCTTTGCTTGATAGTAGTGACTCTATAGTAGCTGAAGTTGTCATTGTGGGTAGTGATCCTGATATTTTGACTGTTGAGGTTTTCTGGATATTATCATATGGATGGAATAGATGTGTGCTTATGCTGTGCGTCTTTGGACGTAAAAATCCATTGAATTTATCTGTTAGTTCAAGCTCTTTGGTGCTATTGTTATCTTTTAAAAAGCAATCTACTGAGCAGTACAGAAAATCCTGTGTGTTTTCGGTTGTTAGTTTAGGTTAACTAAAGCATACTCATACTTACAGATTCTACAGATATAGATCTGTCACAAACAGGGCACCAATTTAAATCACACATTTCAAGAACTCTCAAAAAAAAGTGGAAGATGAAAGAACTGGTTCAATAGCTGATGCTTTGCTATTTATTAACAAGAGAAATTTCACTCTACTTTACAAAAATTTCTGCATCAAAAATTTTTAAGGGGAAAATAAATTTGTACGACACTCACTTTTGGTAAATCTATGAGCTAAATTAATTTAAACACGTATGTTCACAAGCCAAAACTCAATATATTACTACAAATCTAAATTTTTAGTACACAGATATTTGTAAGCTGGTGTCGCCAGAAATAAACATCAGTATTTGAGGTACTGCTGGGCTTTAACTAAAGCCCAGAACTTTACTTACACATCTATGATGCATATATCACTCATTATGATTACATATCTGGTTTAACTTTAGTGATTCAGGTGGCCCGTCCTCTGCCATTTGTTTATCACGTTTTTTTGTTTAGAGTAGCTCACAGACTAATATTTCAGCTTTGTACTTTTTATTCCTCTTTTTGCTCAATGGTAATACGATACAAATCAATTAGGCTTCTTCACATTTTCAAAAGTATAATAGCAGCCTCCAAACTTCGAAATTTTTATGTCGTGTTATTTGGACTGCAAAATTCGGAGTACCAAAATATTCTACACATCTAAAGACTTTGAATGTAATAGAAATTTTTTTCTTTACAAACCAGCTACTCGAAATGAGCACCTCCAATCAAAATACCTCTGAACCAACACACCTATCTCGAGATCAGAGGCAAGAACATGTCTTTGGAAATATGCGGTTAAGAAGAATCGTGAAAGAAAATCACGGTCGAGACATCAATCAGCTTTCATTTTTTTTTAACAACAAAAACTTTAGCGCACCAAGTGGATTAGATCTCAACAAAACTTTTGATAAAAGAGGTGCGGTACAGAGAAACAGTACAGATACGAGCAATATATTAGCTACCGTGGGAGGATGCGAGGTGAGAGATCCGATCGTCAACTTCTTGCTTAACATTAACATGTTTTTAGTTGAGTGTGTATGATAATGAACACTGTGGTGACCATTTAGATATCATGTCAAACTTTGATATTACATCTGACGACGGTATAAATCGCGAATTACATACATTCTGCTGGTTATATAGACCAGGTGACGCGTGCCTTGCTGCTGCTGGTGTAGATGGCTTGATACACATATTGAGTTTAGCAGACTCCCAAGAAATTAAAACACTAGAAGGGCATACAAGTAATGTATCTATGGGCAGAATGAACAAAGAGTAAATCAATTGACTGATCCAGTAGAAACTGTTCACGACTTACAATCACACCCTCAGAATGATAACATTATTCTGTCAACATCAAAAGATGGATCCATTAGGTTATGGGATGTAGATGAAGAAAAATGCCTGGCTATATTTGAGTATGATGCTACTGTTTTGGTAAATTCAATGGTTTGGAGCAACTTGTTTTTTAATGCGATTTTAAAAGTGTTTTCATCCATCAGGTATAAACTTTGTTTCTGGAAATTCTAGAGGCGAATTACGTGAGTGGCAAATCCCTAGCATTATAGATGTAGAGGACGAACCCATTACAGTATCAAAAAAGAATTCACGGCTATTGAAAAAAATGCACGGAGATAGCTACATCGGTAATATACACATTCGATTCACTTTAACAAAGAGCATACCAATTGAAAATTCTTTCACTTAGATTGTATTAGATTTGCGAATAACAATGTGTTATCAAAGTCGATTAATGGTAAACTCGAATATTGGGAATTGGATACTGGAAAAACATTGCGATCTATTAGACTTCGTTCCGGAGAAAATTACTCTAGATTTGATGTTAGTTTAGATGAGGTGTATGCATGTGTTGGAACAAGCCAAGGGTCACTTTTTATTTATAATCTCCATACAGGAACTATGGTATCCGAATTGGGACACAGAAGATCAACTAAGGCTATCCGATGCTGCGCGTTTTCTCGTGATTGCCGGTTAGTACAAAGGTTTTTTATTTCTTCAAAATATTCATTTTTTTTTTAAAAAAAAAAACAGCCAAGTTGTTTCTGCAGGCGAGGATGGCCTTATAATGAGATATGATTATATTGATGATGATACTCTGGCTGAATGGGCGAATTGGAAAAAGGTGTGATTTTGAACAATAAAATATCAAAAATGGAAAGATCACCTGTTAAGTCATAAAATGATCAGACTACTTAGAAAAATAACTTAGCATGATGGTTTAATGAACAATACACTACATAAATTATAGTTACTTAAAACAAAGAAACTGGACATTAAAGTCGCTCAGTCGTTGAGCTTTTCCAGTCTGATCTGGGGGTGGCTTATAGCCCCGCTTACAAAAAATTTGGCCTCGTAGTTTCCTCTGTTCTTTGCTTTAATTATTTTCTTTTGTTTCAACTAAATCGTTATGGATCTTGAAATATTATCACCTGCACCAACTACAACGCCAAAATCAAAGAGCAATCGCATGCAAATTGACGGTGAAGAGACTCATTTGGTCAATCCAGGTGAAACAGTAACAATGGATCAACAGTTCATGAGAGGTCATGGCACTTACACAAATGGAGAAAATGCTGTTATTTCATCTGTTGCAGGTGTTGTCGAAAAGGTTAACAAGCTTTTATCTGTTAGACCACTAAAAACACGCTATACAGCCGAGATTGGTGATATTGTTGTCGGTCGCATTACTGAAGTAGCCATGCGTCGTTGGAAAGTAGATGTTAATTCTCGACAAGATGCCAACCTTTTGTTAAGTTCTGTTAGTCTTCCAGGGGGTGTTCAGGTAAATAAAAAAGAAAAGCAAACATACCTTTGTTTAGCTCACTTTCTATATAAAACAGAGACGTAAAAATGAAGCTGATGAGCTTCAAATGAGACAGTTCTTTGCAGAAGGTGATGTGTTAGTGGTAAAGTAGAAAAATATTTTGGGCAAAACAAGGCTTTTTTAATCATCATGATTTTTTTTTTGTAGGCTGAAGTACAAACATTTTACTCTGACGGCACCATTGGTCTTCACACACGTGGATTCAAATTTTGCAAGCTTAGAAATGGCACCTTTATTTGTGTACCACCCGTTCTCGTACAGCGCTGTAAATCACAATTTCATTCCCTTCCTTGTGGTGTAGATGTAATCCTTGGACTCAATGGATATATTTGGATACACAAAAAGTTTGAAGTAATTGGAGGAGACGAGGCCGATGCATCTGTTTATTACACAAGCAAAAACGATGTAAGTTTGACACGTGGAATGTACGATGGAAAATAACACCATTATGTGCCCATAGGTTATAACCGAGGATGAACGACAAGAAATTGCTCGAGTTACAAACTGTATTGCAGCATTGGCTAAACAATATATGCACATCAATGATTCAATTATTGTATATACATACGAAGCATCGTTGGAATATTCAGTTAAAGAATTATTGAAGCTGGACGTTATTGAAGCAATTACAGCTGAAGCCAGTTTAAGAGTAAACGCCACTGCTTAATATATCACCGTGTTGTAAATAAAGATTCTTTTTTTTTATGTTTTGTTTTATTATGAAATGATTTAGAAGGATAAAAAAAAAAGTTTCGTCTTTCTTAGTTTTTCAAGCCTCAGGGAATATTGAACCGGAGGCTGACTTGTCAATAAGAGTCCAACCTTCTTCTATGTGATCTTCATCTGAGCGTGTTGTCTTTTGTATAGAGGAAAGTGTTCTGGCTTTCGCAAGTTCCATGTCTCGATATATGCAGTGTATTGCCGTATCAACACCACTTTCCTACAAAAGAGAGAGATAAGCTATTAACTTATTTTCTTAAATTTTTTTATTTTTTTGTTCAACTTACGGAAGAAATCTTTTCTCCAACTTTTTTTGCCAGCTTCAGCATATGCTCATCTGTGGATACTACACGCAGAGCCGCTGATAACCCTTCTACTGTGAGTTGTTTTATGCACCGGCCAATCCCCATTTCTTCTACACGTTCTCCCCAAAAAAATTGGTCGGCGAAGAAGGGTTTGATAATTGTAGGTCTCCCTGCTCTTAACCCAGCGGCTGTTGTTCCAGCGCCACCATGGTGAATTACCGCTCTTACTTTTGGAAATAACCAATCGTGAGGTACAGAATGAATACTGAAAATAGCATCGGGATGTTTGGCGAGATCATCCTCCTCAACACTAGCGTCTTGTTGGAGTCTTGAAGACCAGCCTTTGGATACAATCGCTCTAACATTGGAGAGCAAAATGGCTTCGATAATTATCCGAGTAATTTCTTTTGTATCTGACACAATAATAGACCCAAACCCAATATAGACAAGAGGCCGCGAATCTTTAGCTTCAACAAATGCTTTTAATTTTGAGTCTGGCCTCCAACCCGTCTGAGGATTATCCAGGAACCAGTAACCTGTGCAATGAATCCAGTCCAACCAATCTAGTGGACTAGGTACAATACTAGGACTAAATGAGTAAAGATAGGGTATTCTCCACACCTCTAACTTTTCGTAACTTGTAGCTGGTATCTTTAGTTCAGTTGCTCTAAACGTATTTGTGCGAGCTGCTATGGCTCTCCATATGGCATAATCAAATAAAACATAAGTCATGTCATTGTATAATCGGCCTTTCGGATGATTTGGGGTGGCAAACGGATGAGGAAATGATCGAGTACGTGTCATAGGCATAGGAAATGCGCGAAAGTATGGTACGCCTACATATATCAGTAAATAAAAACCATTGTTGTATGCTTACAAAGTGCTTCAGCCATATGAATACCAACCATAGCACTTGGACTTTCAATGATAATATCAGTTCCTTGAACAGCTTTCCACGTCTTATCAAGGAGTTCATCAATCCAACCTTTAAACTAAATGAGTACAATTTAGTATTGTTTTTCGTAGTATTTCTTTTTTCCTTCTTACTAAACGAAGTCCTTCTCTCACAAAGTTGACACTAAAGAAGTTATTCTCTACGCATATTCTCTATAGTAGCCCCCCCCCCTATTTTAGTCATTCATATTTCAATATAGTGCTTATAAATCTAACCATAAGCTCTCCAGGGTCCCCGCCCACAGTTCTAAATTCTATATCATGTTCTTCTATCCAATCTTTAAACTCATCATGAGTTGCTATTCTACAGCGGTGACCATCTTTCATCAAGCCTTTGCACAGCGCTATGTAAGGTTGAACATCGCCTCTTGTACCAATGGTGATGCAGGTGAAGTGAAGCGACTTTACTGGCTTCTTATATACAATGGATTCACTGAACATACTTCGAGAAAGAATTGGAAGTGTAACGTTTTGAGGAACATGACTGTGCCTGTTTTCTTTTAGTTCATCTTCCATTAATTTCGTTTCCCAGTCGCGGATGTTTCTAATTAAAAAAATAAGTAAGTTATTAATTGTTTTAAGTTGTACTAAAAAGCTTCATTTTTCTTACTCTTCAGCCTTATCAGGTTCAGACTCCAATACACGTTTATGTTGTATAAAGAGAGCTGCAAAACAACTATTGCGTCTGTTGATAGAAGAAAACTCCAAAAAAATTTCTCTCTTTGTTTGTGTAAGAATACTTAGAGAGTGAAAAATATAACCACGGCTTCTTAGTTTTTGTATTCTGATTATGTCAGTAAAAGGGATAATAATCTTTAAAGTACTTTAGTCTTCATGTACTTGATTTGAAGCTAGGATGTTCTGTTACCTTTGCTTTAGAGGCAAATCCTTTTGAATTGAATGAGATATAATTGTCTGAGATATACATCTTTCCATAGCACGGTAACATTTTTATGTAAGAACACCTATAGACTGTTTTGAAGATTAAGATTAGCTTAAAATATTATATTGAAAGGGCATGCCTTTTAGCAGCTTTTCGGACTCTGGTAAGACAAAGTATTTCTGAAAATTGGATATAGTTCGATCGTCAAGTGTTTCTGCTTCATTTCTCTTATTCGACTCATCATCGTAATCATCATCATCATCATTGTCTTCATCTTCTTCCAGGTTAGTAGAGGGACTACCTACTGAACCGCCCAACAGCCCATAGACTATTTGCATTCCTGACTGACGTTTACCGTGTAACCAACCTGGTGCTTGATAATCTTCATCATCTGAGCTGGATGGGTCTTCAGGTTTATTGGGATCAGTCTCAGTTGACTTTTTGCTGCTACTAGAGTTGGAAAGATATAAAAGACCTTTGATGGCACCGGGTACAGACAAAGCGTTGGCTACAACTGAGTTCATACGTTTCACTGGAATTGGAGGAACAATGATTGGCAGCTCTGATTCATGTATAGAATGATCGGGCGAGGTCGAAGGAGTTCGCTGAAAAGAAGGATGAGTTTCCCACGTAGACTTGAGTTGCTGAAACGTGGTTTCAATATCCCCAAAATATGAGAAGTAATACTAATTTGTAGTGTAAGGTATTGTTTCTTTTGAAAAGTTTATTACCTCATCCATGACAAACTTATCATCAATACCCACAGCTCTTATTTTCAAAAACCTTTGAAATTCAAAAGCTTCTGTTTGTTCGATGTCTAGAATATTTTGAAACGGTAATGTGATCTTTAGATTAGAGCCATTATTATTTGCTTTGAATATGGCTATTTGAAGAGCATTTGTCCTACAAAAACCAAATTCCAAAATCAGTAATGACGAATACAGTGTATTCTCGCTATTACCATTCTATAACCGCAGCTTTAGTGTCTGCTTTAAAATGCCAAATTTTTGTTGTAGTAACAACCTTAAAGCCATATTCTCTTTTAGCTGATTGATGAATGTCCAATATAGATTTGAGATCAATTTTGCCCAAGGGGGAGTAGTTGTCTGTAGAGCTTTCGTACCATGCAAGTACATCATCATTTATATCAAAGTAATACCGCTCGTAGGTGACCGTCACTTTACCAGATTTTTTAATCAAAAGATATCCTGATTTATGGAACTTGAACTGCATACATTTATAAGTTTCGAGCTATCAAATAAATCCTTCTAACCTGTCCTCTGGGTAAAGAAGCATAAAAACATATAAAATTATCAGTTAAATACATGCATCCAGAAACGATAGCAGATTGTACAATATAACATGACCATTCTACATGATACAAAATAATAACATTATTCTCATATATCTGCTTCCAATATATTACCTCCTCTGAGCGCTTCATCTGGTGGCAAATTAAACACAGCCTTTAAGCGTTCTTCTATAGTCGAAGGTACTGTATCCGTTGGTGTTAAAAGTGCTTTCGGCTCTTCATATATTGCATCTGCTGCTTCTGCTAATAGTTCTCTAAGCTGTTTATTGTTACTTTCTAAGTGTTGATCATTCCACTGATCGGCATCTGAAGATTGTAGTAAATCTAATTGTTGTTATCGCCCATCATACTTTTATTCAAAAAAAATAAAAAAAAAAAAGTAAAGTAAAAGTTACCTGAAGAAGATCCTATATTAATAAAAAATTAGCGAAAGCAAAGCGCAAAAAGTAATACTTTATACCTTCCACATCCTCAACACCTTGTTTCTCAAGCTATATTAATAAAGTAAGCAGGTATTTTCTTTTTACATTAAAAAACCGTTATTACAGCTTGAGCAGCCACCGATACGAATTGAAGTACATTATGATTATTAGATTCCATTTGATTTATTTTTGGAAGAGATAGAAGAAAAAGAAAAAGAAAAAAACCTCCCACACACGCACACTCCTTCGTTAATGCAATCCCAAATCAGGTGAATTATATACTTCAAATACCGACACCCATATTTGGGAACTTCTTAATTTTTTTTTTTTTTTTTTTTTTTTTTTTTTTTTTTTTTCATTACATGTGGATAACCTTTAAAATATTATATTTATTTGAACTCTAGTGTTATGAAACATTTATTTATTTTCAGGTGTTGATCAAGAGTACTTTTTGAAACAATGTTTCCAGTAAATATTCCCATTTTTTATATTCATACATTACAATAGCTTCTTTAGTCTATTGCGATGTTAAAAACACTTTTTTTGATAAAGCATGGCTCTTAGACATATTTCTTTATTATAAAAATCAATCTGGTTTTTTTTCAACATCGTTAGACAATGCTTCTAAAATAGATTTTCAGAAAAGAGACATAGATAAACTGTCCAATATAGTTTGTTCATAAATACACCTCTATCTATCCCAAGTAATACCCTTTAATTCGAGAAAAAAGAAAACAGTTGATAAACAGGATCACTATTGCAAGCACTTTAATATGGTAGTGACAAACATACAAAGTAGTTGAGGGCAATTACAGTAATGAATAAATATGCATAAAAAATGAATTGAAAAGATTTGCAGTCAGAAGCGTAAATTCGCTTTTTGGGTTTGATGGGTTTTGATGTTTGACTACAAATGGTACCAACACAAGGCGTTTATTGGGGGTATATATGCAATTGTATTAATCAATTACCGCGATCGTTTGTTATATTTAGTGTAGAACGGGATGACATTGACCTAAGAAATGAATATCTGTTAAAAAAATGAAAAGAAAACGAAGGGCATTACATAGCTGTATGGAAAGTACTTGTTTTGAGTAATGAGGGCACCTGTTCGTTCATTTTATTAAAATTCTTGTAAAGATTTTCCATATTTTTAGATAATTTATCAAGCTCATGGTGTAATTGAGCATATTTCTTTCTTTTAGAGGATTGTGCTCTTGAATCACTTTCAGACATTTTTGAATGCAAAAAAAAAAAAAAAAAAAAACTTCAACAGCGCTTGTAAAAGTTCACGATTTATTGGCCGCCTTTGATATCTTTTCAAAAAAAAAAAAAAAAAAAATTAATGTTTATTACAAAAATAAGCTCATGTGTTTGTTCGAATGGTGTACAAATGTATGAAAGCTTGTTCACAGGATGTACAATCAGGCTTTTGGGATTTGTCGATTGGCTGGAAATAATTATCCGCTACCTAAAAAAAAAGTCAACAAACAAAAACTATTTTGTTGGTTAAGTTCAAATTGATTTATCCCCACTTGTTGATGTGAGCCATTGATATTTGATAAAAGTGGTTAGAAACAGCAAGAGTATATTAGACAGCTTTCTCTCTATGCCAATTTTACAGGTGCCCAAATATACACAGCTACAGTTTATAACGTAATACTTTGAAGCTAAAAATCACCTTATATTTTTTTTGAACACGTAGGATGTCATATATACTTTTTTTTTTTTTTTTTTAACAAATATTCTTGAACATCGACATTATGGAGCAAAGAATTGTAAAATTTTACTTGTATAAGCGTCAAGCTGAGTAAAGTTCTACACTTTTGCAAACAATGAGCGTATATATACGATCTTTACTTACTGGCCTCTTAGGGTATCCTTTCTTATACCACTAAATTGCTGTTTCCATAAATACATTGAATTATATATTGTAATTGTAATTATAGTTTATTTATTTATTGTAATACTATATCATTGTCAATCTGACAGATAAATTTAGATTTGAATCGAAGTCCTCTTTAAGTACAAATTCATTATTAGTCATTACCAAAGAAATTAAGTAAAACTTGAGCATTTACACAAATTAAACTTAGGTTCCTTTGTTTTGATCTTATAAACAAAGAACGCAAGTAAAAAGGTTCCTTTTTTTTTTTTTTTTTCTTATTCTCTTCTTTTCTATTCAATCCAACATATATTACCACTGACATATTACAGTTATTTATTAGCAATGATATCTATATAAACTTTGGTGAAATGATAAATTGTTGGAAAAAAAAAAAGGTATTTCCTATGACAATGAATCCGATTAAATGAATCCAATAAAGTCAATAAATGTTTTCCCGGTAGCTGAAAGATAACGAAAAGTGTAATTCCTGGAGGCTCATATGAATCATATCACATATAAAAGCATCGTGGAAGTATGTATAAAGAAAAAAATGAAACTTGAGATAAAGTAACTAGCCTTGTGGTATTTTAGGGTTTGATGATCCATAGTGATCTTTATTAGGCTATCACTGCTATAATATCTCTGTAATAATTTGTAATACATGACATTTTATATGGCCGGTAACGAATTCGTTAAACGTGAAGAAATGGACTTATTACAGAATGTTTAAATTTTTTAAATGTACCTGCCTTTCATGGTAGGCAACTCTTCCGTAGCGGCCGAGTGGCAGCTAGTTACTGGTGACAAATATTAAACCTTTAATCACTTTATTTTCGCAAGTTGCATTTAGTTATAATAGAGTTATTTCTCACAGTGATATAATAATCGTATTTATTATGCAAAAATATTAGAAAAGGCTCTTTTTCCTGTTGTTTCGGTCTGGTCTCTATCAGTACTTCCATCAAGGAATTCAGCAGTGTTTCTCGATTTCCAATCCTGTTGTAGATATGTTAATGCTGCTCTATTATAACCCATGATATCCTTTTGACGTTGTAATTGTGTGCGTAAGTGGTAGCGAATGGAGTCCAACATAGGGCGCATCATACGATTGGCCACGATTTGGTTATGGTGAGATTTGACAATGTAGAATAATACACGTGATACTAATACAATACTCCAGTTCTTTAAAAAAAAATTAAATAAGCAATTTCGAAAACTCGAAAACTAATGTATACCTTTTTAGCCCAGCTTTCGATATATGAAAATAGCGACATAATTTTAGAGAAAGGCAACACCATTAATGCTTCTTCCATGTCATTGGCTCTGATCTTTTGAAGAACATTAAGCACATATCTATCAGGCTCAAGATCACCCATAGCCAATAATATGGGGTTTCGTGCTGGAGGTGGTACATCCATTCCCTTAGCCTTGCCTGCTTCATATGCAAGCCAGCCATTCTTCTCCTCGTCGCCAATATCCATAGCTTCCATCAGTCTTTCACCTGCTTTCAATGTCTCCATTGTTTGTTTTCCTGCAGAGTCCACTTCCATTTCGTCCCCATTCACGTTTGTTTTTTCCATTTGACTCACTAAAGTATTTTCATACATTTCTTCCAATTCTTTTTCGCGCTCTTCTTCAAGAAACAGTTGTTCGTCCGTCTTTTCCCATACACGTAATGATCTGTCATGCGAGCCTGTGATGATGAATGAACCATGTTTGGCTACAGCTAAAGCCCACACTTCCCCATGATGCCCTTCCAATTTCATAATGTTCTCAAACTAAAAAGCGTATTAGTTTTAAGATAACGAAAAAAGTCAATTCATATAACGTACCTTATCACCATCCCAATATTTAACTGTCTTGTCTTTACTCACTGTAAAGAAATAATGTGTACCCCAAACAAATTGTACTGACATAACACTTTCTTGATGTGCAAATAAAGATTTGTGGCAATCACCAAAGTCAAGACCCCAGAGTTTTACGTTTTTATCAGCTGAACAAGTTGCAATAAGCATATTGTCCGACGAGATATCCATAGAAAGTACGGGAAGTTTGTGTCCATAAAGAGAAAGGAAAAACTTGAGGGTGTCGTGATAAAAGACTTTGACTGTAGAATCCAACAGAGAAACAGCGATCAGGTTTTGATTGGGACTATATCTTACACAAAGGACTTCATCAGACATTTTCAAGGTTCTCATGTGAGAAAATGTGAGTCGTTTGATTGTGCTGTTTTTGTCTTGTACTACATCAAAATCCCAAAACTTTACATCTTTATCAGCACTACCAGTAGCAAAGCCTCGTTTATCGGGGCGTACTTGTAATGAATAAACGGCGCCATCGTGAGCCTTAACTGATTCCAATAATGACGAGGAACCAATGTCGTAAAGTTCCAGTTCACCTGTCTTGGTACCCACTAATAAATGCTTATTACCAGGCAAAAAAGCACTACAAAGGGCAAAGCCACATTCAATAGTACGAATACATGATCTCGTCTTCAAATTCCACACTTTAAGTAAGTTGCTAGAAGCAGACGCTAACAATTCGTCGTCTGAACTAAGTGTCAAGGTACGGATATCAGAACGGTGACCAGGTACGTCTAGAGAATAAAGTCTGGCGGGCTCGCTGGAATCTTCCGTTTTCTTTTCGTGTGTAACAGGTACTGTGTAGGCTTCCAGTGCATTGTTGCTTAAGGATACAACCATCTGAAGTTGTCCTGATTTTTCGACATTGGTAACTAAAGGGAAATCAAAGCTACGCACTTTAGCAGGTGTACGAACAAAGCACTCAGAAGTGAACATGTCTTCGGGTGTAATTTCTTCACTCACTACACTATCATCCTTTCCCTTCTCTCTTGCTCTCTTCTTTCTACGTTGAATCTTTTTGAAAATTTGCTCGTGATCGCGAATTCTGAAAATTTCTACTGATTTTTCATTGGCTTGTACTCCTACAAATTTTCCTGATGGGTGAAATTTGATGGTAACCAAGCGATCGCGGGATTGGCGAGGGATTGTACCATATGATTGAATTGTTCTCTGCAAAGAAGCAGGTGTTGTTGCGTTCTTCTCAACAGAGTTTTGCTGCTCACCAAGATCTTCAAGTGAAAGTCCCAAGATTTTCCAATCAATTTTCCATGCTTTCAAATGAGGTTCTGCTCCACCAGAAATGATGGTACTTTGATCATTGGATACTGCAAATGACCATACTTCAGTTCGGTGTCCTACTAATGTTTCACGACAGTATTGAGTAGACAAATCCCACAACTTGATCAGTGTGTCTTTGGAAGATGACAAGAGATATCCTTCGGTTGAAGCTCCTACTTCTTTTTCTGCTTCGGTGCCTTTGATGGACAAAAATGCCAAACAAGTGATTTGATCTTTATGCCCCTTCAAACGATATAAGCCAGACTCTGAAATGATATCCCACACAATTAGGTCGGTGTCTTTAGATCCAGAAGCAAGTCGAGTGCCGTCGTAGTCGAATGCTAAAGCTGTTACTGCTGCACGATGACCACTTAAAGTCACAGTGGATGTCGAAGACTCAATATTCCAAAGACGGATCGTACCGTCATTGTATCTATAGAAAAGTGTGTTAATTAAATGCAACGATCCTTGCTCGCAATGAACATCTTATTACCCAACAGCATAGTCTTTGTTGTTAGGACTCTTTGCAATACTAGTCACTTCAGCTTTATTTCCAGGTTCTCTCCATTTACCAACCTAACAAGAGTAACGTTAAACAAGATAACGAAAATACCTTAATAGATGTTTTTTTATTTTTTATTTTATTTTATTTTTTTTTTTACCTCGCTGCCTTTTTTAAGATCCCAAAGAATAACCTCTTCAAGGGCAGGTGTAACAGCAATTTTTCCTTTATAATCGCAGACAATATTGGATTGTGTTGAGGCAATTACACCAAAAGTAGCCAACGGCTCATAGCGAAGGTATGCTTTAACCATGGCTCAGTTGTTATTAAAGTCAAAAAGCAAATGAACAGCAATTCAAGAAATAAACGAAACGTTTGTGACTTGTTTTCAGGTGGCTTAAAACGGATGTTAATTTGTCCAGCTTTTAAGTCAATGTCTTAAAGTAATCTTACAACCTAATTTTACACAAGATTCAAGTAAACAAAAACGCTCTTTCTATTGACAGAAAAAAAAAAAGAACAAGAAAATAGAAATACATTGAGCATTTAATTTTGCATTTTTACTGAGCCTTTTTTATAGTTGCATACAGAAATTTCGGCTAATTATTGACGTAAACCAAAAGTTCAAAAATAAGTTGAAAGTTTTGTTGTACTTTTATGTTGTCTCAATTAGAACCAGAAAACTTTTTAACAAAAATTACAAACATAATGAACTGTGTGAATTCTGGAAATACAAATTTTATTATTTTTAAGAAAAAAATGCTTCAAACGATTTAGTCGAAGAGACCTATAAAAATAGAATGTTAAATAAAACCACTCCAAAAAAGCAACTAGGTTAGCATTACCGAAACCCATATCGTCATCGGATTCTTCCTTTTCTTCTTCCTTGGCTTCCTCAGCGGGGGCATCAGAGGTAGCGGCGGCACCAGGGGCGGCACCAGCAGCGGCACCAGCACCAGGAGCGCCAACGTTCAAGAGAAGAGCTTTGAGGTCTTGACCAGCGAGGGCCTTAGCGTAGAGGTTGAACCAGATGGGTTCAACTTCAACACCGGCAGCAGAGACAAGAGTTTGGAGCTTGTCAGCCTATTACACATAAAACATAAATTCAATTGATTCCAATGTTGTTATATGACATGCTTACGGTGATTTCAATGTTGTCATCTTCGAGGATGAGAGCAGCGTAAACGACAGCGAGTTCGGCAGACATGCTAAAAGTCAAGTGAGTTACTCATAAAATGGATGGATGGATAGATTTATTCATACGTACGCGCAAATTTGGATGCTAGTAAGAGGAGGATTCTTTGTTCAGCCTCTTCCTGACACTTATTTCAACATTTAAAGAAGCAAAAGTCACATGTATTTTAATACCCGATCTTTTTTCCAAAAATTAGATTTCCTTTATTCTGTCAAAGATTGTCTGAAGCAAACTTCTCAATATTTCAACTTGCATTTCATATAATGAGTTATCACTATCCACCAAAATAAGAGATTTTTTGTTCAAAAGATCCAAAATAGGCTTTAAATAATCCTTTTTCATTTTTTCAACGTTTTGTGTAGTCCATACAGTTGTCTATGTGAAGTTAGTAAATTATATTACATACACTGGATCTTCCTCTCTTTCTCTTACCCAATTATACTGTCTGTCTTTTAGTAGCAAGTAGTAATAAAAGTTAAGAGATTGCATTATGTGATTGTAATCATTCCAAAACTCAGAAGGTTTTGTAAACCAGATTGGATTGACTTGAAAGATGACGGGAATAAACATTTGAATAATCATTGGGCTTTTGAAGAGTTTCATCCCCTGGCTATTGAAAGATCGGTCTATTTGATCCTTCAAAAGACCAATGGCGGCTGTTTTCATGGTGGGAAATGGACATCTGTCCAACAGTTCCTGTAAAAAAAAGATACGTGTTTCTTCTTCTCCAAAATTTAGAAATTTTTGAGTCAATTGGTAGGAAAGAAAGCGGATAGAAGAATCAGGACAAATGGAAGCAACAGTTGAAATAATCTGTAATATTCTTGATACAGGAAAATCAAATTCATTACCTAATGGGCCGTGTATGTCTTTTTCAATATCATCCATTGTTACCCTCACATCAATGTTGTCTGAAAAGTACAATAACACAAATAAGCCCTTGTCTACATGATTAATCATTTCTGAGGTTCTATAAAACTAAATGAGATCTTTGAAAAAAAAAAAAAAAAAAAAAAAAACAATGCTACCTTAGCATCAAATTCATAGTAACGCCAATATAGTCTTTTGCCAATGCAAGTGCATCCAACTTTTTATCCTTATTGTCATAAAGAGACAATGAAAGTAAAGAGGCAATACCTTCGTAGCTCAGTGGATATAGCTTTTGATTGATCATCTGTTTATCATTTTCATACGCTTCGTCCTCTATAGATGCATTATCTTCTGTTATTTACAGCTATACTTATCATGTCTTTAATTCTAACCTGCAGATAAAAAGTTAAAGACCTGGTTTTCATTGATATTGTTCAGAAGTTGGAGCATTCTGTCGTAGGTATATCCATATAAAGCAGATAACTCCTAGAGAAAGCAATTAAGCATAGTGGTTTTTTGTGAAGTAATAATTGAGAGTACTAACAGTGCATTGTTGAATAATTCTAGAAGTATATTCACTATGTGTTGTGTTTTCATTGTGTGTATTGGGTCTATTCAAGTTATACTTTGGATATCGGTTTTCATAATAAGATTTCGATAGTTGCATATCAAAGTTTAGAACAACTTTTTCAAAAATTGAATTTAGAAGAAAATAGCCTAGATATCTTCGTTTGACATCTCCACCTTCAGACCCAATATCTGTTGAAGTGACCTAAAGCATATGATAAAGTAAGTTAGCATGCTATATGTTCAGGAACACTTGTTTTTTAGGCATATTACTGGAAATTCCATTGGGCTTTGCTGAACAGTGACAGCGTGAACAAAGTGTGCAAATTCTAAAGTAATTTCAACTATCAAAAGGATCATCTGATCCCAACCTGAAGAAGGTCTTTCTCGATGCGAAAGACAGCTTTTCTCAATTAATATGGGCTCGATGAAGTCTAGTGTTCTTTTTAAAAAATTGGTGAGGAAAGGCAAGTAAAGCATCCACTCCTTGGATCGTTTTAACTTTTCAAGTGATTTGCCAAATAGTTCGATATATATCACAAACAACATGGCTGTTTCCATGCATTTGGTCTCGTCTTTTTCACTATTCCATTCAAAGCAGACTATCTTGTTTATAAGTTCTCCGAGTAGTTGATCAGGATCAAGCCTAACTTCCAGTGTTACAATCACATCATATGCAGCTGCTCGCGTGTCAACTTTCAATAACAATGGAAGCATATCATCCAATAAACTAAACCAACATTCATCCGTCAAATACTCTTTTAATTCCTTAAATATAAACAAATAGAGTTGAAGTTGAGTAAATGGAATGAAACAAGTAAAGAACTCACTTGATGATCCGTTTGTAATTTTTTTATCTTTTGTGCATCTAAAGATTTATGTTTGATTGTTTCTAGAAGACTGTTTACTTCTTTTTTCTATACGCTATTTAGTGATGTGTTTTTAATTTCAAATGGTTAGTTTACATTAGACACTTGATTAGAGATAAAGTATCTTTGGGCCGATAAAAATAATGTCATAATGAAAAGGAAATAAATAATAAAAAAAAAACTTTTTATTTATTTATTAATATAATGTCATTTTACATGTAAAACATATCCCAAAGACCACAAAGATCGCAATTTGCAACCAGAGTGTTGTTTGTGCCCAACTCTAAAGAAAATTCAATTCGCCCTTGACATTGAGCGCTATGTTGATTGACTACATTAAGTGCAGTTTGTAAACAAGACTCAGTGGCATAAAATCCACACCTTGAACAAGAAAGCATACTAGAATTTTGATATATCAAGGACCCTTTAAGACAATGGACACAAATGAGACATGCCTGCTCGCTGTGTTTGACGGTATATTCAAGTTCTTCTTGTTCTTGTCTCAGATATTCATCGTACTCTTCCCTTAAACTTTCCTCTATTAAGTCGTCCATATCAGTCACGCCTTCCCTCAACATTGCTTCCTCATTTCTTTTTTTAAAATCGGCCCATTCTTGTGGCAAAGTATATTGCATCCACTAAAAAATACCAGCTTTCAATGAAAGTGACTTTTATATCATTGTCTTGTATACCTTACTTTCTCTCAATGAATCAATCTTTTCTTGTCGTGCATTTTTTATTCGATTTCCACATTCTTTTCGAAATCGATCTCTCCAACGATTTTGGTTCTCTGTTGTTCCTCTTTTTACAGGAGATCTTACAAAATCCATTACAAAATTAAAAAAAAAAAAAAATTAAATACGCGCAAAACTTTTTTTTTTTTTTTCGTTTTTCAGACAAAATAGATTCTCATCGCTATATATTAACTTTCGTTTCCTTACCTGATTTGGAATTAAGCACTCAAAACCAAAAAGTAATTTTCATGTACTTGCAACATTGTTTTACCAATGACCTCTGAACTAATCATTAAAATAGGTTCGTGTCGTCTTATTGTAGTAGCAATTCCATAAGCAACTCCGTCGGCAACTCCTAAAAGAACCCGTGGAAGAGCCCGTACAAGAATCAGATAAGTGAGGCTTCCAGCCGCTTACATTCCTGTAATGAGTAGAATGAGACAACGAATGGACTAAGCATATCCAAATTGTGTTACTAAGCACTGGAAAGCTGAGATCAGTTTCAGCAAGTCGTGGGTGTTTTGTTGTAGAACGGCAACGTGGATTTAGTGCTTTTGGCTGATCCTCCAGCATATCTCAAGGAATCGTATGATGATTCGCCAGCTATAGGTGTGTGTATTCATGAGTAGCTTAGAAGATGTAATTCTATATTCGCTTTTACTTCGCTTGGCTTCAACAGGGTTGAAAGAGCTGGGAAAAGGAATAGTATCACTCCAAATTCATTTTGAACTCTACCATACACAAGGACCATAATCGGATGTAGTAGAAGGTTCCCAACAAAAGTATGCTCAGCTGTATATTTACGACCCGGATTACGCTACAAACCAAAGAGCTATTAACTCAGTTGACCTTGATCGTTAGATTCTTTTAAGTATCGCTGCCGCACCGAATAATCTCAACTCTTACATTAATATGTACAAAACGGCATATGAGCTTCTCAACCATTGATACCAGTAATATCCAACAACCAATTACTCTCTTTGTCAGAGCTAGTTCTTTCATTAAGAAGAAAAACTACAAGGGTAAATTCATGATGAAGGGAAAAGGCACAATTAAGTGGGAGTCTAATTATACACTTTTATTCCGTTAGTGAGAGCCGACTAGGTGGGAGTATTCCCATTGATCGGAAAATGATAACAAGTTGGGTGGAAAATTTTTTGTTAGTGGGAGTTACTAAAAGATAATGCCAAGGTTCAGTATAGCAAATGAGACTGTTATAAATATTATGGAAGTCTAGTAAAAATGATTTAAATATTATGATTCGAAACGTTGGAATATTTTATTAATAATAATAGTAATCGATGGTACACATGATGGCTTTGATAGGCACTGTAAAAAGATATAGACAATGATAAAATTGTAATAGAATGACATAATAATAAATGAACCCGGCCATGGCGACTTACCTTGTCCCTATTTTTGAATAACGATGTACAACAGCTAGCATGATGATATGTAGAGTTATAATGTAAATTTGATGCACTTAGATAATGATAGATCGTTGTTCTAAATATATCCAAATAATGATCACAATGAACGATAAGAAATGTCATAACAGAACCCAAAAAAAAAAAAAAAAAAAAAAATGGGCAGCTTGGATCTACACACATGCACACACACACCGAACATAAGAAGCAAGAGTGAGACCTACAAAGCCAATTAGTAACATGAAAGCAACATCGAGATATACATTACCTAAAAACTTACTTGTATTCATGGAAACAATGATGTGAGATAGTAGCAGGCATTGAAAGCAACAGCAGTATAGACTAGTGCGATACACCGTGATAAGCCCTAACCAAAAGTCGATGTCTTCGTCACTTGAAATAAACTCCAGTATCTTTTAATCTTATAGAGCAATAGATGAAATAAAAAATTAGTTTCATTAAAGGTAGAAAAAATGGCGGTTTCCTTTTTTTTTTTTAAAAAAAAAATAGTATTTATATACACTATTATAACGTTAATCATTTATTTTTCTCTATTGTTTGGAACCTTTGGATGCAAATTCCTACGTAAGTCTTTATAGTCGATAATAATGGAATAGATGTTGTGTCATGTATCGCTACCGGTCCTTTCAGAAGGTTAGAAGGTTTTCAATACGTGATTACATCATTTACTTTACGTTTAAATGGTTCTCTGCTTTTTAGGTATATATGCTGAAAGACGATATGATTATCTTGTCTTTAGGTATATAGGCTAGGCATACAATAGGATTTCATTTCTTTCGGGTCTTAGTGTATAATATACAGCATGGTAATATGATGTTCAACATGTATACGGAAGGTGTACAACAAAAATATACGGTTTAAAATACAAATGTATAAAAAACAGCATGGTACCATCGTCGTCAATATTTGAGTATAAGGTTTATCTCTCAATTCTATAGCTTCCAATACTTGGATACAAACACATCGCCTTCGAATTCAAATACAGTGTACTATTTTCATTCCTTAAATATGCTTACAAGTGTTCTTCCAGCACAAACATGATAATTTTTATATGTCATAACTTAGGATCTTGGTAACGTAAAGTAAAAAAAAAAAAAAAAAAAAAAAAAAAAAAAAGGCTGTTTTACGGTTGAACGCTAAATGTTTTTTTATCTTTTTTTTTTTTTTGGTTATTTTGATGTGTGTCGTGTAAATGATACACATGTATTGTCAATAAAAAAACCTATTCCTATAAATGAGGTCCATTTTATGCATTACATAATCCTGTAATATTACGATATTCTATTGAATGAAGCCTGATGAAATGAAAGAAGCCACATAAGATATTAAGCCGCCTGTTTGATTCTAAACAACTACTGGTTTGATTCCATACAAAACGTCTGGAATCGCGATCTCTGTGTTTGGTCAGCCCTCGAGTAACCAACAAATCATTGTTTGCTGGTTTGATTCCAAGCAAAAATAAGCCATGCCGAACAAGTTGCATTGTAGTGAAAATTAATTACATCACGTGAACGACAAAATTAAAAAGTCAATTTTGCATTACATATTTTTACTTTTTTACCTTCTTTCCAATACATTTCAAGAGCACTTGACTTCTAAAATGAAATGTTCAATTCCAAATGGGATACATAAAAGCTATGTTTCTTCAAAAAATCTCTCTAAGAATTCAAAGATTGATGAATCTTCATGCTCAATGCCTGCATTTGAATGGAACAACAAAAAAGCAATAATAGAAAAATACGTCGCTTTACTAGTAAAATGAACTCTAGCATAGAAGCTATAAAAAACTTGTCAATGTCGCCCAAGTCAAATGAAGGTAAAATTTCGTCTCTCTTTGTCTTCATATTGTCCGAAACTGGGCAAATATTATGCTAATACGAAGTCTAGCTTTCATAATCTGTACAACGAACAATAGAAGCATTTAAAGCCAAACAAAGAGAAGAACATGAAGAAAAATAGTAGAGATAAAATCAGCTAAAAAAGGTTCAAGAAGTGAAAAAAGAAAGGTGGAACAAGAATTTTAGTCTTTGGATGATACTCGAAAGAAAAATAAGAAGTAAGATCCAATTCAAGTCATAAATGAACCAGTTTTAGCAAGCGAAGCAGCACCTATTGCGGTAGTCTACGGTGATGATGATTCGAACACAATCATCTCACAAATAGCATTGGAAATTAGAAGAGAAAGTGAGCGTCTTCACAATTTTTACAAAAGTGGAGACAAGCTATCAGCAGCTGAGCTCAAACGTATGAGGTTAGTAAATATTACACTTGCTATATGTGGTCAGTGATAACTAGATTTTATTTAAACAAAACAGTTCAGGACTTTCATCCATTGTAGATTTGATCGATTGCTTTGAAGATGGCCAAAAATTACTCATTAATGACAGTATGTGGAGCGTTCTTTTGAAGAAATTTGAAGACAGTAAAAACTTTCAAAGCAGGCCAGCATATTCAAAAGCAAGATCTTACTGGATGCTGATTTCAAGCGTAATAGAAGAAAGTTATTTTAACGCCCTTATTAATTATTTATATTTTTTTAGTATGCTGCCGCGACCAAGAACTTGGACAAAAGCAAAAAGTATCTTAGCAGTATAATAGGCCATACAACAGATAACTACCAGCTAAAGATATACAAAATATTTGAGTTCATGTAAGGCATCGGAGAACATTCTATTTGCTTTTTATAAATACGGACAAAAACTGTGTTATTTAAAAATTATCTTTTTACCATAGCCTGAATTTATATGAAGAAAACAGCTATCTGTTTGAGCAACACAGTGAATCAAAAAACACTGAGTACGATTATGTGGGAGCAGTATGGGCCCCATTATTCAGAAAGATAATCTATCTGAATAATAATATGATTCGTTTGAAGATGTAAGTATTATCGATAAAAAAAATCGCGTTTAACGTAGTTATTAACATTCAAATCATTGAATGTTGTAAATATAATAGGGGTGAGACGGTTAATCCCATTTCAACCAGAGGCAAAAACATCCAATGTCAAAGTAAAAACAACATTGCCTTGAAGATGGACTACAGGTTTATAGTGGAGTCAATGGGAAGGAAATAGACGTTGGAGCAGGAGAAGCTGCTTCCGAAGTTTGCTCTGAAGAAAAAATAATCCATGGTGAAGGAAAACTGGTTCGGGAAGGCAAAGATATTGTAGATGGATTGGTACGATATTGTATTGATTTCTCCATTGATAATTTGTTGGGAATGATAATTCAAACCTCGGGTAATTTGTCAAATATATTACCATTAAAGGGTTAATATAAAATTATTACTTACGGTATACTTTATGTTTATTAGGTCTATCTGGTGAGATCTCATCTGTTAGAATAATTAATCCCCAAATTTACATTGCTATTCCATGTCAAAAAGTGTATATTCCACGAAGTATTTTAGAACTTGAGCCCTTCTTGAATATACTTGAGAGCTTAATAGGATTAGTTGTAAGCAACGGTTTTAAAGTGTACTTCTGTAAATTATTTCACTAATGAAATGTGTCTAAAAATAGGAGAAAATGGAGGAGATGGCCGTATTGGTGACAAAATCATCTCTTTTTTACCAACCGAAGACTTTCATTTGGAAAACATCTTGGAAGACCATCTGAGCTTCGTTTGAAAGACAAGAATAATTATTTGTCTTGGATTGGTGACACGTACTACTTTCCTTCGAACGATGAGCATCACAAGTCTGTCATTCCTAAAATTAACGATATAAACGGACTTGATGTTGATAGGAGTAGAATAGAAGCAGCAGTGCAAGAAAAGAAAGATGATGAATACAAAGAAGCCGATGTAGATAAATGGGGATTTGTTGCTGTGACAAATGGAAAATTCTATAATACGATTAAAACAGTATTTTGATGAACATCCACTTTCATACTGAATGATTTCTATTTTATTTCTTATCATTACACTTCGAGCTGGAACTTTGTGGTTTACCAACTTTCTTTATTAATAATTCGAAAACTTGTACTACATAATACTGTATAAAAATAAAATAATTGTCTATAGTCTATTCTTCATCTTCTTTTCTTTCGAAAATTTTGTTACTACGCTCTTGAATTTTACACCGTCGTTGTTTCTGTAGTATTTGAGGATAATAGCAATATTAACATATAAACATATGACATAAAAGAATACATATCAAACAACGAAACCTACAGCTATTAGAACTATTATAAACATTTACGATATTATTGTTTGTGATAGAAGAATAGTAATGACACCCTAAACCCTAGCAGCATAATAAAAGATGTTTTCCACCAATATAAAGTTAGATAAAAGAACAAGCCAAGTTAAGTGCGTCATACTGAGTAAGAGAACAAACTGATATGTGTTGTATCTATGATCAATATAATTGAATATCTAATAGAATGATACTTAAGGATTGCATATTACGGATAAGTAAGAGTTTGTAGACACAGACCTCAACTTGTAATACATAAGATGTACAATCTCCCGTTGCACATAATTAATAACTAAGACGGGAAGTCTTAGTAAGACAAAAGCAATCAAGAAGTATATAAAGAGTTGCATTATTCATCCAATAAAGATCACCTAATTTTTGATAAAGTCCTGTCATCACTACGACCCTTTAATTTAATCTTAGGATAAAACAATATGAATATAAGTCAATAGGACAAATTATAGAAACTTCATCTGTATAAAGACCCCCAACTGCGTCCCATTGACTCCCTTTTGTTTTATTTAAAAACCCTACTTTTATTTAAACATTACCCAAATATCACAGTTTCTTATGGATGAAAACCTTAATTCGTCTGCATGGGAAAATGCCCTTCTTCAACGCATCCATCAGTTGGAAAGCCGCTTGTCTTCAGCCAATTTATTTAATGACGACCCTAATGTGCAGCTTCGCTCTCCTGGCTCTGAATTTACACCTACTATTCAGATGTTGAAGCAGCACCCTTATTTGGAGGAAGATTTTTTTCGGCGCCCTTTATCAGACTCTGATAGACGCAAATATCTCTTCGAATGTCCCAAGAACGCTATGCGACAATATGATCCACCTAAAATTAACAAAGCCAATGTTTCAACAGCTCATGAACAATTTGATTCTTATCTTCATCAAATTCAGTATGGACTCTCGGGTCTCACCCGACCTTTAGATTGGTTCACTTATCAGATTCAAAATAATCAGTGGGAACCTGACGCTCTTCGAACTCACTCCCGGGATTTCGCTCATACTATGCACGAGCTGCTTTCTGACTTGGCTTCTCATATTACTCAACTTCGCACAGACAATATGTTTAAGGAACTTCCTCATGCCCTCGAAGCCCCTTCTCTGGACTCTTCGGACTCTTATTTGTTGGATAATAAAGAGCTGGTGGAACATATTAAATTACGACAATCTGTTCAGAATGCTACACAGGCTAAAAAACGCAGCTACAGGCCCCGACCTCAGCGTTTTGCATCACATACTGGCACCTCTACCTCCAGTACTAGCATCTGTTGTGAATGAGTAAAGATTGATAGAAATATCATAAAACTGAGTACAGGTAATGCCCTAATTAACCACTAAATATTTACTTGATCCGACCATCTTGACATATCCCAATCCATATGATTAACAGATACTTTAATTTATTGATGCACATAATGAATGGCATAAGTCTTTGCTTAACAAATAAGCTCTATCACACTAGAGATCAGATTATCCTGCAACAATTCGAATTCAACCCCATACAATTATATGACGATTCCAGATCTGACATGAATCAATGATCATATCAGACTGATAAAGATATCAAACCCTAGTATGGGATCAATCATTGGCAGCAAACAATTGCATAATTTAGATAGGAAAAAACACTTCTCAGAAGTTATAAATAAGCACTCTCTTTACAAATAATAAACCGGTATCTTTTGTTTCATTGTATTTCTACTTGTCTATCTTTTCCTATTTAAAACAGCACCAATTTTGGTAATCCAACACCCATTACACGAAACTCGCAACCCCAAAAAGCTAACTCAAGTATCACAGCTCCTCCATCACTGCAGGGTTTTCAGCGTTGACCGCCCCCTCGACGTCAGCTTTAATCAACGTTGGTGGTGTCGTATTTACTTCATAAGCACTCTTATATCGTGTGAGATAACTCGCGTCCTACAATTTTCCTTGGCAATATACACTCCTGTTCAGAAGTCACTAGGGGTCCCATTCTAGAGATTTTGTAAAAAGTTTAGAGAAGGAGTATGAAATATTTAGTTTTTTCTTAAGTTTCTGAGCTTCTGATTGGATGTAGACTTGTATCACATCTACAGTCACACCGAATAATATTTCGAAAAATATTAAAAAAAAAATAAAGTCAGATTATATACCTGATTTTCAAACATGCATTGCTTACCCAACACTTTATGGATTAAGTCGAAAACTAGACACAGAAAGAAAAAAGATATTTATTGCACAAATTCTTAAAAAAATACGAAGTTAGTACTTAGTATGTCCACCTTTGGCTTCAATTACGGCCTGGCATCGATCTCTCATACTT